>JAVTVY010021768.1:0-89241 GCA_036873755.1 Hanleya hanleyi
GGTATATCTTGACGTGCATCGATATCCTATCGAAGTATGCGTGGGTGGTACCCATCCGGACGAAAACGGGGGCGAATCTCATAGCGGCGTTCAAAGACATCTTCAAGACCGGGCGCAAACCTTTTGTATTTGCAAACCGACGAAGGCACGGAATTCCTCAACAGACCGTTCCAACAGTTTCTGAAAGCCCGGAAGGCGTTTTTCTTCCATACGTACAACGAGACCAAGGCTTCCGTGGTGGAAAGGTTCAACAGGACATTCAAAGGCCGTATGTATAAATATTTCACCTATAAGAATACAAGGCGGTACATCGATGTTCTCCCGAAACTTGTGAGTGGTTACAATCGAGCCTATCATCGGAGTATAGAGCGAGCCCCCATTACCGTGACCCAACGCAATGAAGCCCAAGTCCGGCGTGTCTTGTACCCCAGGCAATCGCAGCCAACGACGAAGGCGGTGTTCAAGGTCGGGGACCCTGTACGGATCAGTAAAGTCAAAGGTCAATTTGAGGAAAGTTACTTGCCCAACTGGAGCGATGAGCACTTCCTGATTAAACGGCGCCTACTCCGACAGCAGCGAGTCTATGAACTGAAAGATCTTCAAGGGGAACCGTTGCTAGGGACGTTTTACGAGACGGAATTACAGCCTGTCGTAAAAACACAGCAAGACTACTACACGGTGGAGCAGATTTTGAAAACGGAACGTCGACGTGGCAAGCTGTTTCATTTCGTCAAATGGCAAGGCTGGCCCAGTTCCTTCAATTCCTGGGTCGCTGCCAACCAGGTGAAACGACTATAAAGCCAGACACCACTGCCGTCATCCTTCATTCCACGTCCGACCACAGTGCTATGGACAAACAGCAGCTGCCTCTGAACACAGCGTCTCCCTAAACGCGCAAAGCGCAAGTGGGCGTTGTGGTGATACAGCTAACCCTGCTGAGTGTGTTGTACGGAGGTGTGTTTTACGACGTAGCCTATGTGAGCACGTTACTTAACCAACTGAGAACACCAGCCATCAGTGAAACCGGTCTACAGATAGCACCAGTCAACCCCGTATCGAGCCCAGTCACCACCACACCCCGTGTACAAGCCACGTCGAGCTCCACACCAAGCTCCACACCTACACCAAGAACACCCACTACGTATGAAGACCCACCGCATTTCATCCCTCACAGTGAACAGGCAACGACGACCGACGTTGTATCCACCACCATCATCACTCGCAGTGAACAGACAACGACGACCGACGTTGTACCCACCACCACCACTCCAGTTCACTCGTACGAAATTTACAAGAGCGGGTTACCACGACAGCGCATACAGCTCGAACCATGGACCCTCGGTGGCAGCATCCCTTCACTTGCGTCATCGCAGGACCGACGGGCTCCGGTAAAACGCACTTCGTCAGGAAGCTCCTTCACCACGCCGACAGCATTGCCGTGTGGTGTGGTGTTACGGAGAATGGCAGGAAGCGTATGCAGCAATGCCCCACATCACGTTCGTGGAAGGCCTACCCAACCTGGCCGATTTGGAACCCGACACCTTGGTGGTTCTGGATGATCTCATGGCGGAGAGGGATGCGCGGGTCACCCAACTCTTTACCAAAGGCAGCCACCATCGACGGCTCAGCATCATCTATATTGTGCAGAATCTGTTCAGTAAAAACAAAGAACATCGGAACATCAGCTTAAATGCCCACTACCTGGTGGTCTTCAAAAACCCGAGAGATACCACTCAACTGCTGCACCTGGCGAGACAGATGTATCCCGGCCGCACACCGTTTGCGTTGGAAGGCTTTAAAGATGCCACAACCCCTCAGCACGGGTATATGCTCTTCGACCTCAAGCAAGCCACCCCCGAACACCTTCGACTACGGACCGGCATCTTTCCCGGAGAGGCCCACCACGTGTACATGCAAAAATAATGTAAACACACCCACAGTGGCTCCCCCAGTTGGGTCTGTGTGTTTGATGATGGGGATAATGAAAAGAATGAATACCACAGCAGGGTTGACTTTGTCTCTGTTCTCTGAAGTAGATAAAAAGGGCAGAGTTGTGGGTTCTAGCATTAGTTGTACATGATGTCTGCGCGAGTACGGAAGCACGCTCCGACGCTCCGTTTATTGAAGACGGCCCCACCCGAGTTGGTCCGAACCATTGTACGCGGTGCGGACCCTGACCTTGTACGCTGTCTGTGCGAGATCGGGTACAACCTGTTAAAGGCAACGTACCACTGACTCCGGCTCAGAAGACCAAGTTGGCCAAGCATAAGACAGGTCTCCGAACCGTAGTCCAGAAGCGGGTCCCTCAAACACAAAAGAAAAAAGTGTTACAGAAAGGCGGCTTTCTCGGGGCCATCTTAGCACCGTTGGCAGCTTCCGTGTTCGGTCCAGTATTGGGTGGTCTCTTCGGCCGACAATGAACCACACGAAAAAAATGGTCCTCGTAGAACCACGGTTCCTTCAAAACCTCCAATCGCCCTACCCTGTTCCACCTACGGTGAAGACCATAAACACCCTCGATGGAGAGATGCAACAGATCTTACAGAGACCGGGGTTAAGCGACAGTGAGAAAGTACAACGGTACAATGAGACGCGTCAACGGTACATGACGTTCATGGACCAATACAAAACCTTCTCTACCCCACCACCACCACCACCACCACGTGACACACCGCCGACCTCAGCACCGCTCCAACAGCCGCCATTACCAGGGTAGCACCCACAGCCCACGATTACCACCACAACCGTTGCATTTACCTGGACGATGAGAATGTGGCCTCGTGGATATCCAATACCCTTACTCGTGGTACAACGTGCGAGCCAATGAAGTGTGGTACGAGGTGACCTACGAAGACAAAAACACCCGACTCACCCTGCCCGAAGGCCAATACGATACCCCCAAAGAGTTCATGGGTGGGCTGTCAAGACTGTTGCATTATAAGGCTCTACGGGAGGTCACGAATACATCAAAACCCATCAAATCCTTTCCCTTCAAGAATCACGTGGACTTCGATTACAACGCACACAACGACAAGGCACAGCTTATCGTCACCGCCAACGCGAGTGTCATACTGAGTCCTATCCTACAGAAAATGCTGGGTTTCGATCTACAGACGTTCGCTGGTCCCACCGCCCACCAAGGCGATATCCCGATGGATATGAAGTCGGGTATGTACGGACGCTACGTCTACTCGGACGTGGTGGACAACCACATCGTGGGCGATATCAACACACCTCTGTTACGGGTGGTGCCCATTAAAAAGACGTATGGAGATCAAGTCGCCCACAGTTTCACCCACATGCTCTACCTGCCCGTACGACAAACCGACATCAACACGATCACGGTGGATATAAGAGATGACACAGGACGACCGGTGGCATTCGAACGCGGGAAAGTGGTGCTGACACTTCATTTTCGACAAGCACGTGCTCCCCACTTTGCATAATGAAAGTACCTTACGAGTGCGATGCACGCAGCTATATGGACTATTATGCCCAACAGGCCGGTGGTGGCTTTCCGGTCTTTAGCGGTGCACGCATGCAACGAGGACATGGGCTGGGGAACATACTCGGCAGCATCGTCAAAACGTTCCTGCCCTTGGTGACGCGCGGGGTGAAAGCAATCGGCAAACAAGCGGTACGCAGTGGACTGCAAGTGGCCGGTGATGTCTTGGGGGTACGGCACCCAAAGAAGCCTTGAAACGGCGGGCCAAAGAAGCGGGAGGAAAATCTTGGTGGCCCAAGCACAACGCACCGTAGGGAATAAAAGAGCTGCTACCGAAACCACGCACCAGTCGACGACCGACCCAGCGACGACGCACATCGAAGACCCAGGATATCTTTTCTTAAAACGCTATTACTTCATCCACGCGAGTCTGCCCGTCCGCCAGCCCGGTGATTCGTTTGTGGACCGTGCCGCCCACACAGACCAGTGCCGAACAAGGATTATGGGTGGAGCATCTCCCGCTCTCCAGCATCAACGAAACAGGGCCCATCGAGTTCACCATCAGTAATGCGGATACGGCCTATGTGGATTTAGCCCATAGATCCTGGCCTGTGTGGAAAATACCAGTTTCAGCGGAGCCTACCCAGAGAATCCGTTTGACTTTCAACATTTCGGCATCAATTTTGTGGCCCTGCATGTGGATGGACAACAGGTCCCAGCCACGGCCTTAACACCGAACTTTGGGCGCAGGAATTTCATTCGAGCCTACCAGAGCCTGTTTACAGCCACCGGTCAAATCAACCAGGACGAAGGGAATTTGATCAGTCGGGAGGACTACGCGAACGAATACACGTTGTTCTGTTTCGATCTGACCCCCACCTTAGAGAACGACCATCAGCTGGCCCTAGCCAAGAAAGGCAATTTACGGTTGGAAATCCACTTTGCACGAGCCCTGGGGACCACCGTCAATGTGATCTGCTACGCCGAGTTTGACAGCATCATTCAAGTGGACAAGGCGCGCAACGTCCTGTGTGACTTCTCCACCTAACATGGATACAGACCAGATAACCACCGTGCTGGAGAATGACCCAGAGACACGTATGGTCTTTCAAGGGGTGTTCGCCCGAGATGTGTTCCCATTAGACCGTATGTATCCTGCTGCATACGTTCTCAACACGGACCCGATGGATCGGCCCGGTGAACATTGGGTGGCCGTGTACTTGACAGAACAGCAGGGGGAATACTTTGACCCGTACGGCCTGCCACCCCTCCATCCCGATTTAACAGACTTCATGGATCAAGGTACAGAGACGTGGTGTTGGAACAGTCAAACGTTGCAAAGCCTGACCAGTAGCGTGTGCGGACAATATTGCTTGTTTTACCTGTACCATCGATGCCGGGGAAGACCCTTATCTACCATCGTACAGATGTTTGAAGAGTACCCCAAGGCCGAGGACCGCGATGTACTCGTATATGACTGGGCCGCCCATGATTTCAATGTACAAGCCCCGTTCTGGGCTTAAGTTCTTTCAATGTTCAAGCCCCCTGTTCTGGGCTTAAGTTTACAAGCCCCCTGTTCTGGGCTTCAGTTCTTTCAATGTACAAGCCCCCTGTTCTGGGCTTCAGTTCTTTCAATGTACAAGCCCCTTGTTCTGGGCTTCAGTTTTCACGTGGTTGTTCTCACGTTGTTGTTGTTCACTGAATAAAAAAATGAGATCTCACCAAAAAACCGTGTCTTGTGTGTTTTCTATATGAGCATAATGTATGAAACTGGCTTTGAACACCGTATTAGCCAATCAGTGGCCTAGAATGGAGCCAAAGGTAACCCATCCATGCCCAGAACACATTACCCGGGTGTACAAGAACCCGGATGTAGGCGCGGACGTAGGCGAAAGCATCCCAGTACCCGGATGTAGGCGCAGACGTGAGCGAAATTCTAGTACCCGTCCATTGGTTCTTTTATCGATCGCTCATTGGCTCTTTTTCTCGACCGCTGATTGGTCCAAATGGAACTGCCCATCCTTCCCAGGTTAATTTACAATCCCCTTTTGGGGTTCAAGCTCTGTATATCGATGCCGCAACATTGTCTCCGAACCTTGCCGAAAGGGAGACCTTGGACCTTTTGATCTGGATGTGACCTTTAACCTTTTGACCCGACATTCATCCGCGCACTGCCGGTGATGACGCGCGCGCGCGCTCGCGCGGGCTGCGGCCGAGGCGGGCCGGGCCGGGCCGGGAAAAACCCCGGAGGTTGAACATCCGGACGTCTAAGAGAACATTGAAACTCTTCTGGGTTTGGAGGTGAAACCCGGAAGTGACGTCACAACCCACGTGACCTGCGCAGCAGAATGGAAACGACACCCTAGTCTAGCACCCTCACATAGGCTTCACATGGATACCTCACTCGATCCCATCGGCCCACTAGTGGCCCACCTAGACCCCAACACGTCTATTTTCATACCCTTTGTCCACTGCGCATGCGCAGAGTGACGATATTTCAACCCCGCACTCACCCATCAGATGCCCCCTCACATAGGCTTCACATGGATACCTCACTCGATCCCATCGGCCCACTAGTGGCTCCCCTAGATCCCAAAACGTCTATTTCCATACACTCTGTCTATTGCGCATGCGCAGAATGACGATATTCCTACCCCACATCCATCCCATCGGTTGTCCCCTCACATAGGCTTCACATTGATATCTCACTCGATCCCATCGGACCATTAGTGGCCCACCTAGATCCCAAAACGTCCACCCCGTATGGACCTATACACCCATAGCCATGCAGTATAGGCCTATGGGCCTACCCAGGCCTCGGTGACTTTTTCCAAAAAATTCATCGTTTCGCTCCGCGACCCCTCCCATCGTGTTCTAAATGACGAGATGTGAAAAACAAATCCAAACAGCCCATATCACAATGAACGTGTGTGAATTTCACAGGTTGAACCTATGCCCCCATATAGCCAGCCTATAGGCCTATATACAGACCTCGGTGACTTTTCCCAAAAATTTCACCGATTCGCTCCGGGACCCTTCCCATTGTCATTTTCTTGGCGAGACGAGAAAAAAATTGACCATCCCCATACCCCATACAGGCATTTTCCCTTATATTGTATAATACAGACCCCTATTGTAGGGGTAAAGTCCGTATTCCGCTTTTTATAGTTTCGGGAAAAAATCCTAATTTTACATGCACCCACCCCATTGACTTGATAGGCAGGCCCCGATAAGCCCGGGGACCGATATTAGCCCTTTTGGCTAGAGATGATAGGGGTTTTCCCCTATTTTAGGGGTAAAGTCCGTATTCCGCTTTTTATAGTTTCGGGGAAAAATCCTAATTTTACATGCACCCACCCCATTGACTTGATAGGCAGGTCCCAATAAGCCCGGGGACCGATATTAGCCCTTTTGGCTAGGGTTGATAGGGGTTTTCCCCTATTTTAGGGGTAAAGTCCGTGTTCCGCTTTTTATAGTTTCGGGAAAAAATCCTAATTTTACATGCACCCACCCATGACTGGATGCCCCTTCACGAATGCTTCACTTTGATACCTCACTCGACCCAATCGGACCATGCAGCGTATTTCAAGTCTAGGGACTACTTTTTCTCCGCGGAGGCAGACCGCATCACCGCGGAGGAATACATGCCCAGGGGCCCTTTGCCGGAACTATAGTGACCTTGAGCTGGTGGCGCCCCCTGGCGGAACTCCCTCCCCTGGCGGAACTCTTGGGGAGATGATGGGGAGTTCCTCGAAGAAATACGGAGGTGAACGACATTGTGGGGAAAAACCCCAGTACATGCTCCTCTCACCGAAAAGACACGGAAATGAACGACATCCCCACAGACAGGTCAGTACACCTCCTATCATCCTCACAAGTCACGCCCCATTCACCCAAACCGGAAGTGACGTCATACAGAGGTCACGCTCCATTCACCCAGACCGGAAGTGACATCATACGGCACAGCGCCCCCTGGTGGAAAAAGGGGAACCAAGAGTTACCTCCCTGGAAAATCTTACCGAATTTAGCCTCTCCCTACTACTATCGTGTCTCAATGTTTCAGTTAAGGATTAGCGCCCATAAGCTTCAAATAGAAAAAGGGCGATATCACGGGAGAACCGTTTATGTACGTTTTGTAAAGTTATTGAGAATGATACTCATTTCATGTTAGAATGTTCTAGATTTGTAAATGAACGGGAAGTATTGTTCAGATCTATCAGTCCCTTTATTCCAAGGTGCAGACATTTCGGGCCTTATTATGTTAATGTCATCTACAATTCAACCTGTAATAAATGCAACAGCCCAATTCATCTATGAATGCTTTGCACGTTTGTAATGGTTTATCAACTTAGGTCCAGTTGTCACCCCTTCCAACTTTGATATAGTAAGGTGGGGGGCCCTAGTCCAGATTTATATCCAATTATTTTTAGGATGACACTTTCTTGGTAAGATTGTCAAGGGCCCAAATAGGTGTGATCTCCTTTGCCAAATGATGTTTAATGTTTTTATGTTTCTGTTCAATTTGTGTTGTAAATGTCTTCAAGATTGTGTTTTAATATGTAATATGCCTTTAGCCTTCGGGAATAAGAGAGCAATGAACATTATTCCTGTTAATAAGCCGACTTCTATCTTCATACTTCGAATTCGAAGTGTGAACGGAGAATCGGCCTGTTTGTGAAGATGCAAATTCTGAGCAATATAGAAAAAAATATACAATCCCACTTTTGTCTTCTTGTTCGTTCACTGTCACCACAGTTGCCTGGCCTGTGGAATATTGGATGGTCGATGTCTACGTATAAATTTTTTCAATAAATTATGAAAATTAATGAATATATATATTATATTTATTTTTTTTAATATTTTTTTTTTTCTTCCTTCTGAGTGTATTTCTCTTTCATCTTTGACTTATCTATCATACCCTGTCCTCTATGACATAGAATGTCATAGAGGACAGGGTATGATAGATAATTAAAATCTGTAGTAACTCGGTTTGACATTTCAGGGAATGACTTTTATTGAGTCAAAGATGAAAGAGAAATACACTAAGTAAGAAGGAAGAAAAAAAAAACATTAAAAAATATATAATATATATATTCATTAATTTTCATAATTTATTGACAAAATTTATACGTAGACATCGACCATCCAATATTCCACAGGCCAGGCAACTGTGACTGTCACAAGCTTTCAGTGCATTTTAATAGAAATAAATATCAATAATATCCATGAGAATTAGGTTACTGTGTGAATCAATTCCTGGGACGGAATATCTGAAAGACGGTATACTCAAAGTAGGTACCGGTAATTAGCTATTCAAATTTAGGCTAATTGAGTCGTAAATGGGAAATAAAAATGGGTCTCATGACCTTCACAATGGACTGTTGCACAGATAGCGCATTTACTGTGACGTCATCGTTTCAAGTGTATCGTGTACATTTGTTTTGAAGTCGGAATAAATGGTACCAGGCCAAAGGGAAAATTGCCATGGTGAAAGTTTGAGAATGGCGTCAAAAATGTTTTTTTCTGACGACGTAATCGTCGACGCAAGTTCTCAAGCGCCTTCTCCGAGTAAAGATTTCTGCCAAATTTTAGTTACACTGGATTCGGTAAGACAACCAAACATGATTTTCGGCAAGCACATGAACAAACGAGCAGATGATTCCACTTTGTCTGTTTACAACAACAACAGTCAACGCTTTTTCGTCTTATAAAAATGTGTATTGTACAACTCATTACAGAAAGACAACACCTCCAGCATGTGAAAAATATGGCTCAAGTCAACCTTGCTGCTCCAAAACAAACTTCCATGCCAGGAATCCCATAATTTTTTTTAAGTTTTACAACTAAAAAAATTCACAAAATGACTTCCAAAATTAAATGGTAACTGACGACAAGAGATTCCAGGATTGTTTGAAGTTTGCCAAAGAAGAATTAGTGGCAGCCGAAAGGGCATAACTGTGATTTGGTGTTTTTTTTGTGGATACATCGTTGATATAATGTATCCACATTTTCGCGAGACGTAAAATCGACTATTTTTTCAAAAATGTGGATCCGACAACACCTTCGATATAAGTGATGTACATCCACATCTTATTAGCAATGTGAACACCTCTATAGAACTAAATACTCGATTCTAACTTTTAAAACTTAAGTTGGAGAAATGTTTTAGGTTGAATATTTTGATTAGGTGAAGTGCCGTCACAACATTTTTTGTTCACCTTCTCGGCCGACTTTCCAGGGCTAAATCGAAATCGGAAATACTTGCATGTGTAGCATGAATTCGTCAGAACTCGGTTTATTTATAATTTAGAGATTATAATACATACGTCATAGTTGTTTTTCTCCTCTATTGATGGGAAAGTGATACTTTATGTCCCAAGAAACTTCAAAACAATAGGTCTAAATAAGTCCAAATTTTACATCAACTGCAGGTGAAGAGTAAGGAAAAGTTTCATTGGCTGAAACCTGCGTAATGGCCCCGCCCATCCAATCAGAAAATTGCACTCTGCAAGTCTCCAACATGGCTGACAAAAAGCAACAACACTCTCCACGAAATAATAGCATCTCTTTTCCATCCATATAAACTTCCACTCATGAACTCTAGTAGTTCAGACTAAGAGATCGTAAGTACCTCCTGCTGTTTTATTGTCAAAAGATAGACGCCGTAAACTCGTTGGTTTACCTAAAAATCTGACTACTCTGCGTATCCCAGCAAAATTATGTATTCCACACATTTTGAAATAGAAAATGTTCTACTCTGAAAGTTGCTGCATGTCTGGTCAAACTCGCTTCAGGCTATTTTTCTGTCAAAAATAGTGGGGCAAGATCAAGAAGCACTCATGATAAGGAGATTCTTTTCCAAGACAGTCTGAGTCTGTGTTGAAAGCCAACATCGTTGAGGGTCGTTTCACTGCAGGGCTGACAAATACCGGCACGCCCTCAGATGTCAGTGGGAAAAACTTGGGCATTCAAATGGGATTAAGGGGAGGTAATCTGATGAAAAGAACTTATTCTTAACAGCGTATATACCCAGCCAAGCTTACAATGTAGATCTACTCTTTGTTGAAAGCGACATTAAAATCGGACTCGCTCACTACTCTTTGTATCTTGTATTTCAGGTGATTTTTCGCTGGTGGAAGATCCTACCCCCAACCCGAAGTGACAGTAATGTGCCACCAGTGGAGATCAAGGACACATACGAAGATTTCATGTATGATGAAAGGATGCACAGTAAATATGCCAGCATATAACGTTCACTAATTGTTAACTTTCATCATACGCAGCCAAAAGTGAACGTATTTTGTGATGGCGATTTCTGTCCATCAGTCCATCGTACTGTCTGCATCGTGTCCGGTCTGTATCTTTTGTTGATTTCTATCGGCGGTCTTAAGTTTAAGTGAGTGGATACACGAGGTAGAGATTAAGTACCAAAATTGGTGTCAGAGGTCAAGGTCACTAGACCAAAAATCTGGAAATCATTGAAAATCAAATTATTTGTATGAGTGGATACATTGGGGGGAGGGGGAGACTATACCTCAGATACTAAAATTGAAGTAAGAAGATTAACATTCAAGGTCAGGGATTGAAATGGTTTTAAAAAGTCACCTGTCTGCAGACAGGTAAGACTGATTTTTACCCATCTCCTCTCAACAGTAGTCTGAGCACAGTAATTATACGAAATAATAATGTTGCTTTTGTGTTTTGTATAAATGTTGCATAACTGTGTAATCTGTTTTACAATACATCATGGAAGCCTGATTAGTTTAATGTTTGTCTAATTAATAATACATTAATTAATCTGTTTCTTGCATTCAGTTTGAAGGTTTTTGAGCAAAATGAATTAAAGGTGAACTGTAAAGCTTTTATTTTTTCTAAAATGTTGGTAACATACATCTTGTGTTATCTGAGTGATATAACTGTTATACGATTTTGGGGCGAATATATTTTGCTAAGTTGTACTAATAATAATATTAAAGTTATCCTGTTATAAATTCATATTGGAGACTTACAGCGCTTGTCTCCCTTTGCTTGTAGAACATCATGACCTTATAGAGGTCTCCTTTATTCAAGTTTTAGTTAATGTATCATTTTACATGACATCATGCTACGTCAGATGAATGAGTGAGGACCACTTAATAACGTCATTAAGTTCCAAGAACAATGGGAGGCAATCAATGACGTTTTTGAAAGATGTGGCTTCGGAAGAACAAAATAATCCACAAAACTACTACCACATATACATGTAAGCAACTATAACTACAAAGGCTTGATTTTTGACATTTTAGCAGAACATTGGAAAGCTTTGCAGTTCACCTTTAACCTAGAAAACATATGTTTTATTTTTTACCTGTCTCCCCCAAAAAGTAGGTATTAATTTTGATCTAGTATTTCAGTTCAGGCGTGTGAAATGTGATCAAACTTGAGGTATACAAGTCTGTCACAAACAAGAAGCTAAAACGCCCACCAAAAAAGGTGGACGTAAATATGTGATGTCAATCTCCGTCTCTCCTCATCCTGTCCACAGTTTTGTATCTACAGTCCTGTCCACAGTTTTATGTCTCAATTTTGTGAAACGATGTGTCCCACACCTAAGCTGAGTTCAGAGGCCAAGGACTTTCCTTTGATTCCCCAAGATGTATTCTCCAGAGTTATGCCCCTTTCAGATATTTACATCATAAGTACATTCATTGTACTGTATTCTTGTAGGTGTAACTTGTCTTAGACTTTTCCCTGGATTGTTTAAGGATGACATTAGGTAGTGCCAATTGGTAGCTAGCAATCTTGGAATTTTCCTAAATCTTGATGAATATACTCCTGTACGGGCATATTAAATGGCTCTTGTTTCATGGTTTATCAAATTTTCACAGTGAAAATTGAGCAAGTGGTGTTGAATAAAAATAAATAGCGGATCCATCTGGCCTTTGCAGTATAATGTGAGGGGGTGACCAAATGTATTAGAACAGGAAGTTGACAGAATGGTTCAAAATCATGCGGAATTTCTTTGTTATTTCAATGAATTTAGAGGTTGATCAAATTTATTGGAACGGTCAATTGAATTTTGTCTCCAATATTGGGAGTGATTGAATTTTGATAGGGGGATTGAATTATTGGAGGGATTACCGTACCAAATTTAAACCTGACCGAGCAATTCACATCATTTTGTTCTCTAGAATATCCCAAGAAATACGTTGATATTGTCGATGAAATTTTAATTTGTGGTTAAAATGGAATTTATTGGAATATAACGAAGGATCATGGCTAATAGGTTCTTCAAATTCACACTTGACTACGGTACAATAGGTATGCAAATGGTGATCGAGCAAAAGCCTATTCTAGTTGGCCGAACTGGATCAGATTATTGAAGATGACCATGACATATTTTTTTGTTAATCAGTTTCAAATTTTACCATGTTTTGTAAAAGATCTTAAGTAGACCCTCAGAATTCTTGTCTCATTAACGTTTGGTTTCTGCATTTGAAAGATGCACCAGAGCGTATATTGAACCCATTAAAGAGGTAGTAGCGTCATTTAAAAAATATTCAGCAAATAACATATTTCGATAAAAGTTATTTAGTAGTTGAGATCAACTATGGTGAACGTTTTTCTGTGACCTCATTTTTCAATATCACGGGCATTGAAATCACACTTTTGTACATTCTCTGAAAAACGTGACAGCACCTGCACTTGGCTCAGTGTCTGAGATGACGTCACAAAACGCGCACTGGCATTCCAGGCGTGATGCTTTGCAACGTCATACTCGATCTTAGAACTTTTATTGCACTGTGGCGGCTTCTAACGTGACGTCATGGACACCTGGTCACGTTATCCGACGTCATCTCAGTCATTCCCCATTTTCATGTTGTTCACTTGACTGAATTGAAAAATCTGACAATACTGGTCCCTATAAGAAATACAAGACTTCGCGACTTGAAAATCTTTTGGCAATTGTTGCAGTTGATCATGTTGTTCAGTTTATCCGAACAATTAAAATCACGCTACTACCCCTTTAAGGGTTTTGCTGTCCGTTGATGTCCATGTGTCTCATGAGCTAATATCTTCATCTATATTTCAGCTGAAATCGAGCGTGTGTTTGGCTCAAACATGCTGCATTATTTGAAGGAAGTAGTTAAAGGGAACCCCGACTACATCACTCGTCTGAACGAACATCTACTCATCCAGATGATCCTTTTCCTGGATCTGGAGGATATCAACAGTCTGGGCCAAACCAATAAACAGTTCCGAAAGGTGATATAATGTTTGAGTCTATTCTTTCTGTTCATGATTCTAGTTTAAAGATGTAATCAGCCTCAAATCTAGACTGAAATCGATGTCTCTCAAATGCAGCGAAAGTGACATATGTTACAACAGGTACAAAATGAAACACATTTGACCACAAGAAACTAAACTTGTTTCTACCATTCACGAGGAGTGTCAGCAAGCGTATATATACGTATGGTGCATTCTACCAACGTATGCTATGCGCCATTACCGAACCTTAGGCATGAGCCATGACGTTCTCCCATGGCTGCAGATGTTCAGCATTCAGATTCATGAGCATGGCTACGTCACTCATGCGTCATGCAGTGACGTCATTTTTCTTTCCGCGTACAACACACACACAATGGCGACACAGAAAACCCGTCGAGGCGGGCAGAGTTTCATATTTCTCTGACAAGATATTCTTCCATTTGTTGTATATGGCGATCCCACTATCATCAAATATAATACATGTGATGCTTTAGTAATCTTCCCTGTTGGAAAATGCACAGGGGAGAGTTTACAAAATCCATCGATTTTGAGGCTGATTACATCTTTAAAGTGTTTCGGTCTTGCATGGATTCCTTCATGATTAGGTTATAAAAAATTCATCGTTTCTCACATACCTCTTCATTGATATTTACCCCCAGCTCTTTCATTTTTTCAGGGTTCATCTAGAAATTTTGAATACCAGTACATGTGCTTATTTTTGTGAAAAACAATTTGAGCCATGCATAGTGTGGTGAACTACTACACATGGGATCTGGGACCCACCTAGGGCCCTAGTCACCGAAGCCCCTTAGATGCTCAGATATGCTATCAGGGCTATTTCCCAGCACCTGTGAATTTTGTTTATTATTTTTTTTTTTAATTTGTATTTTAATTTTGGCGAAGGGTCCAAAATTCCTCCCCAAATCACCCCAAGATGAAATTCTGTTTTCTCTCTACATTTTCTCAAATAGAATAAAATGTTGCCATATTGATCTCCAAATGTTACTCATTCTTTTCTTGTTGCAAATCCTATTAACCATGTTAACTGACAATCCTGTCAAATACAATGTACCTGCCAAATGTGTAGGCTTGGCATTTACAACTGTTCGTATTATAAATCAGACATATAAATTGTTGTTGTCCATGCCGTCATGCATTTTAAATTTACTCAGTGAAATGGCTTCTTATCTTCTTGTGTTCTGACCATTGATCTTGGTATTAATTGTAATGTACATGTATTACTAATTGCAAAATCGGAATGATTAATCACCATGGCAATAGATGCTTCAGAATATTGCTGCATCTGCCTATATGTGGCCCCACTACATTACAGCTTGACAGATTGGGACCGGACTCTTCTGGGATCCATGTTTCTCTACGTAGAATGTATATTTCTGTTTATACTTTAGCTGTGTAAGAGTGACGAGGTTTGGGAGAAGATCTACCGGTCATATAGTGAGACACCCGTCACCACAGAACTGGAGAACCTGGCTAAAGATGCCGGCTGGAAAAACCTCTTCTTCACCAATAAACTACAGTTACAGGTAAACAATCAACATACACAACTCTGTACAGTAAATGAGCCATAGATGTAGTTTTCTCAGTGGGACTCGATCCTGCACAAACTTTTAAGGCAACAAACAGTACTCGAAAATTAGATTTTCAGAACCGGTAAGTCCCCATTTGGCACGTGAAGACAAATAGTCACCACGATGACATGCCAAGGCATACGTGTATTGTGCAAAAGAGTTATCTCACATGTCATAGCGCCAGTCCATTCCCAACCAAGTGGACTTTACCCAGAAAGTTTCTTCAGTCACTTTTAAACATGGGCTGATTGTTCTATCATCTATGAAGCTTTTCCTCTCCATCTTTGAATGCTGTCTAAAATCATGCAGGTTCTTCGAACATGATGCAAAAGAAAAGTACACTTAAATCTTCAGTAACATTCTAACAGTTGCCGATAGACTCTGCCAAAAGATTACAGACTACTTCCTTTTGGATGGAGGTGACACAGTTCTGATGTAATTCAAAACATTACTGATACAGGTCACACAATGCAAGTGGGCCTGAGTGGAAGTTGTATTTTGCTGCTACGGATGTCCAAGTTCCCAGCATGAGAGGAATCTCCACTTCTTGTGCAAATTTGATCGACGATCAATCACATACAACACACACTAGCTGGCCCTAGTTCACTTCAGCAATCAAACCTATTATGTACATACATAAATAATTTACTGTCCACTTTGACGAAATACCTTGATTTCTCTTCGCCATCTTGAAGAGTTCTTTAAAATTTCACTTGCCTTAGTCTATTTATTGTGGCGAGTTGGTGACCGTATTTTTCGAGCACTGACCACTGCCATGGCATTGTTCTGGCTCCACGTATAAAAACAACTATTTGGTATTCCTTCCAGTTCTTTGTCCAACAAAGCCTGGCGCACACAAGAGTTATTCCTGATCCAACAGCCTCAATTGCCTGTTATCTCAGGGGATAGCTCTCTTGTGGTTCCAGCACACACAGTGAGCAAAAGGTTCACCGAATTAATTTCAGCTCCCTTTAAGTACACCTTGAGTACAAGTACATACAAACCACATGAATATAAGATGCATTTCCATGGCCAGTCGAATAAAATGGCTGAGCTTTTAGCTTTCGTTTGCCTCACGAGACAATAATTATCAAATAAGATGTAGGTATTTTGCTGTCAGCCTACCGAAGGGAAAAAACTCACCAAAAACTGCCCGCACATGAGATGACACAATTACCTCAAGTACCTGTTGGCTCAGGGGATTGCTCTCGTGTGCGCCAGGCTAGGTTCTTACTGGATGACATGGGTGACGAACTGCCCACTGGAATAAAAATGCTAGCTGTTGCAACCCATTATACATAAATACAGATACCAACGGGATACCCCGTTTTCCTCCATAAAGGACTATGAGTAAAAAGTTCACTAGCCACCCCCACCCCATCCACCCCACCCTTCCCAGGTAGGGTTAAGATGACTGACCTGGCCTATATCTCACATCTATGCTAACCAAGTCAAATCAAATCTCAGAAATTTGCCTGGTTCTGTTAGCACAGGTATACGAGTACAGTGGATATTATGCCTTTTCCCACAGTTGTTTTAGATCTCCATGTTGATAGTCGATCCAAATGTCTACAGCAGAGCAGCTGGAGCGTTTAAAAAAGATCAAAGCTCTTTTCTCTCCAGTGGACTGTGGTCTATTCTTGCAAGCTGATGTAAATTGTCAGTTTCTGTAAAGGAGTCGGTCAGAAATTTTGAATGGCAAACTGATGCAAGGTGCTTCTGATTGGCCGAAGTTTCATACAGGCAATAGACATTAAATAGATCTGAATAAATATCTAGTGGTATGTAAATGAATATAAGCAGATAATTCATTCAAGCAATCAAGGTCATGTCACGGTTAGTGTAAAGTTTGTGTAAAGGACGGGTGGAAAAACTTACTTCTAATGGAGGTGTGGATTGGTTTCTACTGGCAATTTATTCTGATATTAGATCCGCCATAGACAGGTGGAAAACCAAAGACGTCATGGAGACGCTCTATGACTCCAACAAAGGCGTGCATAAAGCAGTAGCCTAATCAAACATTACTTGTGAAATATGAACGGGAAAAATATTCCAATAATCGTACCAGTTACCAGTTTACATATCATAGAGTCTGGGAAGCAAACATAATAGAAACTGGTTCGACTTCAGTAGCTTGACCGCATGCAGCATATATATTTCAATGAGAAAAATTAGAATAGGCAACAAACATAGCAGATGCGTGACGACATGAATAAAGAGCTGAATAATGAGACGAGTATGGTGCTATGAAGTGAAACAGTTAAATGAGCATATCAACCTGTTCAATAATATTAGTAGTGCTAAAAGCGTATGCGACATCTATGTCAGATTACATGGTAAAAGTAGATTTAATGGTTAATAGTACAATCCTGGAGGAATATAGTGAAACTTTCTGAATTCATACCACATATACAGCTAGCGGTGTACCAGATCCTATCAAAGATGATTGACCTTGACCTATTTTCTCAAGGTCAAATATGTTAAAAGTACATTCAATGATGTTAGCACACCTCTAGCAGGATTAGTGCTATGCTTACCAAATCTACACTGCAGATGCATATATGCTCATTGACCAGAATCTTAACAAACATTACTGACCGTGAACTATTTTCAAGGTCGAATTATAAGGCAATGCTGTTGGGACAATGTGTCTTGAAGCTTTAGAGTTAGATTTTTTCGTCATTATGTATGTCCCTCCGCCTGTCCATCCATCCGTCTGTTCGTCCATAACACCTTTCTCGTTACCAAGATATCTTTTGAACGAGTTACCCTAGGCACACCAAAATTGTAGTGCACATCCATATGCTCGTGACCCAGAACCCTATTGAATCTTGACCTGATTGGGTAGAAAGTTTGGCAGCTATCTGTTTATGCGAAACCATTAATCTTGTGTATCTCGGATACCATTTTCCTGTTCAGTGTGGCAGGGTACGAATTATAAAATGTTAAGGGCAGCCATTTCAAGGCCACTTTGGCCTTGCTGGCATCTAATTACCTAGAATTTGCAAAGGGGCACCAAGGCAAACAGGGAGGGCATACAAAGCCATTGGCTTGTGCATGGCCTTGGGTGTAATTCGCACCAGGCGTGAATTACACCCAAGGCCATGCACAAGCCAATGGCTTTGTATGCCCTCCCTGTTTGCTTTGGTGCCCCTTTGCAAATTCTAGGTAATTAGATGCCAGCAAGGCCAAAGTGGCCTTGAAATGGCTGCCCTTAACATTTTATAATTCGTACCCTGGTGTGGAACTTGGTATCGATCATCGATACATCAAGAAACTTTTGCGGAATGACCGAACCAGTTTCCCTGATTGGGTGGAAACCTTGGTGGCCATCTTTAATTTATGCAAAATCTTTAATGATATATATCTCGGATACCATTTAAGTGTTCTTTTCGAAACTTGGTATACAGCATCAATGTATCAAGAAACTTGCAATGAATAACCACATCACTTCCTCTGAGTGGCGGGGAGGATGGGTGACCATCTTTAATTTATGCAAAATCATTAATGATCTATATCTCTGATACCATTTTAGTACTTGATGTAAAATTTGATACACATCATCGATGCATCATCAGACTTACAACGAATGACAGAACCAGTTTCTCTGATTGGCCGGAAACATACTTGGTGACCATTTTTAATTTATTCAAAATCATTAATGATCTATATCTCTGATACCGTTTTAGTGCTTCATATGAAACTATACCCAATACATCAAGAAACTTACAATTAATGGCAACCAGTTTCTCTGATTAGTTGAATAACTGGATGGCCGTCTTTAATTTATGCAATTTCTATACCTCTGGTACTGTTCAAGTGTTTGATGCAAGACATACATGATCAATACATCTAGAGACTAACAATTAATGACAACCTTGATGGCCATTTTTAATTCATATAAAATCATTGATGATCTATATATCCTTTGATACTGTTCAAGTGTTCAGTATGATACTTGGTATACATCATCGATACATCAAGAGACATGTAATGACTGCCGGTTTCTCTGATTGGATGGAAAGCTTGGGGGCCATTTCTCATTGCAAAATTTTTAATAATCTGTATATTTGTCACTTGACTGCCCAGAGCCGAGGGGTTTTCAGATGTGCAGCTTCATATTTAGATTTACAAAACAGCTGCAAATCTGCTTATTGATCACATCCCTGTTAAAAGTGACTGACCTTTCACCCATTTTCTGAGGTCAACCATTAAGGTAAAAGTATATTTATCTATCTGTCATTGATTCTATGATAATATATATTGAACCAGTAGCATATTGAATATCTTGACCTATTTTTCAACACAGCAGTCAACACAGTGTTAACACAACATCTCTTGAAAGATCATGGATTGAGTGACATCGACTTTTTCTTCCTACAGTATCTTTCAGATAAAATAGGTCCAATGATATAACAACAAAACCTTGTGAAGAATCCTAGCTAGTCCTTCCATTTGTACACCACACATGAATCTGGCTATGAACTAGAACCCTATTGAAGATAATAGGTGATCCTGGACTAGTATTTAAAGGTCAACCCAAACGCTCTGAGGTCAAAAATAAAAAAAAATAGTACTTTCGATTCTGAAAATAATGATATTTTTTTCATAATTTTGTGCAGTCTGGTTGGCGAGATATTGCCGTTTGAAAGGTGAAAATCGCTCTCCTGTCAATTCCAGCTGTGACGTCACGGAGGGAAGCCGTCTTGTATTCTCTATGTTAAAGCCGTATACCACAGTCGTATGTAGCTGCTGATTTCTGGAGATTTTCGGAGTATCGGGGCATCATTTTTAAATATGCCGCGACGTTGTGTAGTGGGAGGTTGCAGTTTTACTACATATGACGGTGTTAGTATTCATTTGTGGCCTAAAGACGAGAAAATCGCTGCAAATTGGACGAAATTTGTACGCAACACGAGAGTGTGGAAGAGGGCCCGAGCCAGTACTCGTATAATTTGCTCGGCACATTTTGACAGAAAGACATCATTCGAGGACATCTACAGCGTAGCAGTTGAATTCGGGTACAAACCAAAACTAAAGAGAACAGCTATTCCAACTATCAAACGTAAGAACAATCAGAATGTGACGGCAAAGAAATCGGACAAGGAGAATCTATCACGGACATCGGCTGAACGAACCTAGCCTGCAAGCGAGGCCTCGGGCAGGGAGACGGCTGTACATGCCCTGCTCGCTCTCGCGTGGCATTTGTTGCTTGAGCACCTACAGGTTAGACTGGATGAGTCTCTATTTCATATATACACGTTTAACCATTTGTTCCAATGTGTCTTAATGTCTGTATTTGTATGTTCAATTTTATTCATTCTATGTATGCGTTTTAGCCAAATGTTGGCACAAACTTCACGCAAATAAATTATCTAAATTATATACTATTTAATAATAATAATAAAATGATCTTTCATAAATATATATACGTTTGATAAGTAAATAAATAAAAAACACCAATTGGAGTGAATGGCTGTAGATACAGAAGTGATAATTATACTTTCATAATCCCTTGACATTTGAGATTGTGGGAATATCATTCGATTTCAATTTAATTGAGGTAATTTGTCGAAAATTGAGCAAATGTGAATGCCGATCCACTCACCACGGCTTACTTTTCGCCATGAATGTCCAAAGTTTTTTTATCAAACTATATAATTCTGAAATTGGTATTTCATGGGGATTATGGGAAAACAAACAAAATTCAAGTCGGACGTATATCAGTAGAGTTATCAACAGTTTACTGTCCATACTGCCGAATCCCGGAGTTTATCCCTTCGAAAAGGCTGCCTCGGTCAGTAACAACAATAACAACACAGATGTGCTCGTTCGTTACATCACAGAATCGTTCTACATTCAATACAGTTTGAAATATATGGACATTTGGTCTTATAGATGACGATAATAAGGTTTCCAGTCAAGTTGCATACCAATCTGTATTCAACAAACGACCTCTCCGAATCCTGTCGTCGTCGAGTTCCACGTTGTCAGAGTGGTTGTCACTGTCAGAATCGGAGCCGTACGGCTCAAATTGATAGGGCTGAATTCCGCCGTTGGTCTGCAAACAACTGTTAATTTGCCCGTCATCATCCTCCTCTATGTCTATTTCATCTTCTTGGCGAAAAATATTTCCATCTAAGCAGCTGATATCGCTCGAATCGACATCTGAACCGGAGCTCTGACTGCACTCGCTTTCCATGTTATCCGCTGTTTTTTCTCAGGCAACTTCCCTGCGTGACGTCATCAACCCAGCTGTGAAAGTGTGGAAAAGCCCACTTTGCTCCCATATTACGTGTGTTTCTGATCAGATTAGAATTTTTTCAATATTTTTTTCATACAAAGTGAAGTATGAACTATGATTTTTACGGATTTTTAGACCAAAAAAAAATCCGTTTGGGTTGACCTTTAAATGAAGTTGAATGGTAAGCATATATCAATCAATGGATTATGACCAAACTTCCCTAATTTTAATTCTCCTGCATCAGAATCTGAACAGCAGAGGGGTTCTGGTGGGCTATTTTTTCATATCTCTGGCTTTAATTTCTACTTTCAGAGGAGAATCAGAAAACAGATTCGAAAGCGCCAAGAAGATAGTTACCGTGCTCCCCACGGAAATTATGCCTTCATCACTCAGTAGAACCAATGACAAATGCGAGTGCCTTATTGATTTGGTGCTTATAGTGTGTGAAATTATAATAGTAGGCCTGTATATATCATGCATTTTATATATCCGAATCATGTTAATACATTCTGAAATAGATAGCATTACTGTAAAAATTGTATGTCGATGGCAATTTTTTGTTGAAATTGTTGGGCACTAAGTTTTCAAATGGATAGTGGAATTTGTACAATACTATTGTGCAATCCTGTACAATTCTGTTGAATGCCTGAGGTACATTTAACCTATTGCCCAAGTATTCTAATGTCCTCATATTGTATACCTCCTACTGCCGGATATACCCTCTGATTGCATTGCGGTTAAACTGGAGCATGCATCTTTTTTGTGCATGCCTGACTCTCAGTGAATCAGTGGTGTCCATTACCAAATGGGATAGAGTTAACTCTGATTAGTACTGCAGCTATAGAGCTCTACTGAAATAATTGAGCAGCTATCTTGTTCGTTATTTGATGTACTGAATACATTTTCCATCTCTCTCATATGCAGATAAACTGCTTCTTGTGTCAATCAAAATTGATAAAGCCTCCATGCACAGATGAGCCACATTTTTTTGCTCAAATTGATCTGAGGGTACAACACTGACAGTTTAGGAGGTTACATTAACAAACTCTGAAGGCTGTGAATCCCATGCAGCAACCAAGCAAATAGTGTGTCCTGGAATTCTACATCTTCATTTCATCAAGCCGATTTCTACGTTCCCACTTCGAACTTCCCTTGATATATCTGACCCCTTCAATGTTCAAAGAACTTATTAATAGACACGAGACATCACTGACCTCAAAACCATTTGAATTTTGAAATGTGTCATAGAAGAGCGTTATTGATTGGCTGAACTATATATTGGGCCAATACAACCACCATATTATAGGAGGAATGATGCCGCTACTTGAGGATGATGTCACTCTACACACAATCGGTGTGTAGATTCTGATTGGTTTGTCTCTTGTCCCTAGGTGAAATTTACACCTCCGATTTTGAACACTGAAGGTGGTCAGATAAATCAAGGCAGGTTCGAAGTGAGAATGTAGAAATTGGCTTGATGAAATGAAGATGGGAATTCTATGGTGATAATGTTGTCGTTGATCTAAATGATTACATCTGTACTTAATCTATTACTGCATAGGTTATTGTTGTATGCATTCGATATATCCTTTCTTTCCACAAACATATGTAACTAATTTTCTGGGAAGAAAAACCATGGTGGCCCTGTGGTAAAGCCTGGCAAGCAGCAGATCCCACATTTGATACCGGGCTGAGCCTTACCAAAGACTTAAACAATGGAACTTGTACATGTATCTTCCTCGATTGGTGCTCAGCAGGAAGAGGATATATCAAGGACTGGTTGGTCAGGATAATGTGACTGGATTGTCATGATATGACTAAAAAACTGATGAAAGTGGCAGAAAAATCCTACTCACTAACTTTGGAGTGAATGACTCCACATCTTGAATATATTTTACCTGGTATTTTGTTTAGAAAACCAACAAAATTCCTACTTTGTGGAAGTTTGAGCCTGATAATCAATTAAAGCTATTACATGTATTTTTATCACATGTATGTAACAGTTGTCACTAAAATGTAACTCCTCTAATAATTCAATCACAAGAAATGAAATTTCCTGCCTTAAAATTTGGGGGGATCAAATTTATTAGAACAGGAAATTGACAGCGATCAAAAATTCTAAAGAGAACCCCTTAGTTTTTCATCGATTTAGTGATTGATTAGACAAACAGATTCAATTTTGTTCACATATTTGGGATTGATTGAATTTTAACAGAGATATTGAATTATTAGAGGATGTGCTGTATCACAGGTAAATAACGATATTTTTGACAGCATGTACATATAATGTATATTTTTATCAGTGTTTTTGCAATGTATGATAAACTATTTTAAGTCTGTTTAGTTGCAATAATGTCAGTATTGATATTTCCCAGTATTGAACTTTCCGTCAGTGATAATTTATACACACTGATTCCGAGTTGGGTTGTTCAAGAGAAATGATACCCACCGTTGAACTGTCAGGAAGTTATGTACGGATATATTAATACAATGGGAAAAAGTAAATTTTATAAAAGTTGTGGGTCCATATTTCATAAGCCTAATTACTGATGGTGACTGATCACTCACCGTTGCCCATTCTCACCCAGAAACTCAAGATAGCAGCAATCAGTCACAATGATATTTTCTTCTCATTGCTGGTCGGTATGATATTTTTTAGGAAAGTAAATGTTTGCTCTCCTGCATTTATTCTCTGACACGCTGACCTTGCTGAGATATTTTGATCTCTTCTCACAACATCTGCTTTAGTTCATTGATTGACTTTGATCACTTCAGTATTCCGGGCAGCTCATCATGTAAGAATCTTCAGAATTGACCACCGTGTGCAAATAGGCTTAGCCCTTTTCCTTTCTTGGTTGAATGGTTTCCTATATGTGGTGACCTATTGTGTTTGTCTGTGATGATGAATAGGCCAATATTCTTGGGTGGGACAATGCACTCTCTTGGAACGTTACCCAAAATAGTATAAATTTGTTGACACAGACTATAAACATATTTCAAAACTGTCTGAAATCACTATGTCAAAACTGTCTACATGTATGACTATATAGTCTATATATTGAGCTCAATATTTGCACCTTTTTTGCTGCATATTTAAAGCATATTAAATCTGATCGACTATCCTAGTGAAATATATACCTGTACATAAAGATACTCATGATCTGCTGACTATAGATACCATATTTTCTGTATTTCCTTTGATATGAGCTGTGATAGGCTACATTATTCCAGTACATTCCAGGTGTCTGCTTGTATTTATATCCGTCCATTGCTGATGTATTTGTCTTTACTGTGCCTTATTAAAGTAAGTGCTACTCAGAAACCTTTGTAATAAACATGATACACCGAGTGCTACAAACCCCTCTCCACAAGATAAGGTTACCAGGCCCATGACAAATTGCTTAAAACTGGTGGCATTTCAGTTTGTGTAACACACAACATGATGTTTGAATTTGTTACCTGTTTTACATTGCTTTAAGCTGCTCACACAATTCACCTAGCAATCAGCAATTGCCGAGGTACTTGCTGTGGCATAATCAGTTCACCTCAGCAATATTTAACAGGTGTTAAATAGGAATTATTTTAATATGACATTATTTTTGCCGAGGTGACTTTTCTGAATTGTGTGGGCTGTTTAAGATTGTTATCTCAGTATGACATGTATGTGTCTCTAAAATTGATTCATGTACATGTAGATGGATTATGTCGCCCAGACTACAATGGTTGAGTTGATGAAAAGGGTGGAACAAAGTAATACATAAACCGTGTGTATATTACATGTAGTTCAGGGGTTGTTAAAGTATTCCACATGTTAAGGCCTGAAGGATAGATATATTTTTGCTGACATAGTAACTGTAATACTACAACAGATTTGTGTAGAAACTTCAGTGGATAAAGGATTATCTTCTACATGTAGTTTGGAACATTTAATTGGTCCATTCAAATTTTCTCATTGAAATCTGGTGTTTTATTTGGCCAGTTTGGAGAATTTGAGGAACCTCCAGTCAGTGACTTCGAAATTGTCTCTTATACTATTACAACCTGTTCAAACAATAATCATGATAAAATATTTCTATAAGAATTTCTTGTTATTGTAACTCCTTTTAACAGACAACTCAACATGTACGGTAATTCCCCTAATAATTCGATCACCGGAAGTGCAACAAAAATGGCTTATATCTGAAAATATTCTTGATGGCACCATCAACAAGGTGTCATATTTTGTCATTATTTGGCTTTTCTTCAATTTGAATGAAGAATGGGAATGTTACTTTTTCTCTGTGTTCGAATAACAGAGTTGAAAAGTGAACTTCCTGTGATTGAATTATTAGGGGAATTACCGTACCATAGTTTTGGATGAAACTTCAAACTACCCCTATGCGATTTAAAGGCTAGTTACCAGAAAATCTGTTCAAATCTCCATCTCCGTCTAATAGTATGTATGTAACCTCTCAACCATCATAGCATTTCTCCAATAAGTTGGCATTCCTAAACATATGATGAAACCTCTTGGTTGTTGTATGATTTGAATTTGTTAATCTGCATGGTGCTTCTCAACATGTAAAACTTACCGGTATTGATGGTACTCAATGTTGTGAATGGGGTCTTCTGTTAGGCAACTATAGTTACATTCAACAAACAATCGAGGGATCATGTCCAATCCGTGGAAAATGAGTCTCCTTACAACCATTAGCGAAAAAAAACATGATTTATTGGCTGAAATGAAGAGGGCAGATGTGGGATAGCTCATTGAAGGCGAGATACTGGTTTTCAACATGATTTGACATGTTAGCAATTGGAACTATAGCCGATCACTTACCCATTTCCCACTATTGGAATTCCTGTAAATTCATGTCCCTTTGTCTTACATGACCGATATGCTGAAGAAGTTGAACAAAAACACTCCATGCAAGTTTTCCCTCGAATTCATTCTCACTGCTGAAGCAAAATAATCCATTTGAAGATGAACCAATAGATTTCCCGGTCAATCGATCTGGCATCGGAATCCGATTAAGTAAAACTCATAGAAACCATTGGAAATGAAGAGAGAGCAGATCAGCCTCATATAACAGAGAGAGAAAACTTAACAGACTTGGCAGGTATAGAACTTTCTTGGGACTACCAAGTTGAAAATTGCTTTGTTGTGTTCATTGTGTAACTAGTGTTGATATTGCTTTGATTGGTTGAAACATTTTGTTAATGTCTTCATTTAATAATCAGCCAGAAAAATTCTCACTTTTCAAACCAATCAAATCAATATCACTACTAGCTACATAATAAACATAAACAGCTGATCACCCATGCAGCAAAACAATGGAAAGAGCAGATGCATCGCAAGGGGATAGCAATGACTGTTCACCTCATGGGTCAGACAGAAAATCTTGCAGAATGCTCACCAGTGCCTAAGTAATGCCTGCCAATGTTGCATTATCTGTCGTCTCTCCACCCAATTTTACAAGATCAGCTTGTCTATGCCACGTATTGAACTAAATCCTAAATTGCTTCTTTTCCATTTCTTAAAATGCTACCCCAAAAAATTTGAAATCGATACCCAGGACCAATCGATGCAAGAAATCCCAGTTAATCATATCAGTTAATGGGACTAGATTCCTATAGGAATGATCCAATCTACTACCAGGTACTGTGCTAGTTTACCCATGTTATCTGTGCTACCATAAATGCCAGCTTTTGTCTGATAAATGCTGTTCTGTTTTTGTAATCGGTAATTTACTGCAAACTTTTTGGATGTGCATGTATATGTATTTATACATGTGCCAGTATCTTCGTTATCCATAATATTGCTTGTTAAAATGAATGTATACCATATTTACTGTCACTTAATTTAAATACAAAATAGTCACTGTTCTGTTCTCTAATCTTACTGTGTCTGTTTGCTCATCTGTTCAATGTAATGTTAAGCAGAGTTCAAAGTTCAAAGATGTTCCCAGTCCTCATAACGACCTCTGGGTTTTATTATGCCTGTCAATAAACGCGGTGGTATTTTGTGTCCATGATATCTGTTTGACTGTTAACTCTTGTAAGGTGTGCGATATCTCCACTTGCAGGTCATGGATTGGTACCAGTTTGTGGGTATGCCCATGGGGAAAAGGGGAACCCTTTTAGGTCAAAAGGTCAAGGTCACTGGCTTAAAAGTGGTAAATCATTAAAAAAAATTCATGTTTACACTATGAGTAGGCCTACAGTTCAGAGATGTGGATTGCGATGGTGAAGTAGAAGCCATTGCTTTTTATCCCTCAGTCAATTTTGGCCAAAGGGTATTGTCTGCATTGTAATTGCTTCTGTCTGTCCATATTGCTTGTTAACACAACATTGCTTCAATGATTATTGCCAGGATTTTCAAATTCATTTGACATATTGAAATGGCAGTGGGTCTGAAGCCTATGGAAGATGACTGACCTTGACTTACTTCATCAAGGTCAAATTCAAGTTGCGGTAATCCCTCTAATAATTCAATCACATGACGTGCAATTCCCACCATATTCATTCCCTCGGGGGGATGATCAAATTTATTAGAACAAGAAGTTGACAAAATGGCCCAAAGTCATGCGGATAATTAATCCATCATTTCTTTGTCATTTTGATGATTTTAGAGAGACATCAAATTTATTAAAACAGCCGATTGAATTATGTCCCAAAATTAGGGATGATTGAATTTTAATAGGGGATTGAATTATTAGAGGGATTATCATATACCTTATTGCAATATCTCGAGCAATCCTAGCTAGACTAAAAAATTTGTGTCATGAAGGTTTGGTTTCTCCAGTCAAATGTGTGCACGGGCATATAGTGAAGCCCACAAGGGCAAGGCTTTCTTGTAAGACCTCCCATTGAAAAGGTAATATCCTGGACAAAAGACTGACAATACAACTTGCAGCAGATCCTTTCTCAATTATATTTTGTGAGTCTTACGCCAAATCGTTGCCCCCACAAGGCTCTTGTTTACTATCTCTTTGTTACACTCCAAGACTGATATTTTGTTCAATTTTATATTTTTTAGCTATGTTATGCCTGTATATCATTACGATGTACATGTATGTGACTTCCAACATTCTATTATATTTTTTTCACTGATTAGGCAGAAGGTTTGAGTATTTTATAATTATGGCTAAAGTATTATATATTAACAGCCGAAAAGTACCGGTAGTATACATGTATCTTCACAAATTCCAATTGGCTATCACCAAGTAATTGAGCAAAATGCATTAATTTGAAATAAAATGCACGCTTTTCCGTCCATATTGTATTTGTATATAGATATATATATATATAATTTTCTTTGACTGAATAAAAGTTATTTTTACTTACATAATTCAATGCAATGGTGTTCTTTTTCCATCATGTGATTATTCTCTATGTTGAATATCAAACAATTCATACATGTATAGGACACTACGAAAGCGGAGAGGGGATTTCTGAGTTCCGACTTCCGACTTTTTTCTTTTATAATGCATTGGGGCCTAAATCTTAAATTATGAAGCATGGAATAACAAAATACCATTATTATGGCATATTGTGCTTAAAAACCTGCTTGCATGTACTTATAATAATCAGTTTATCTTGAGCTATGTTCTGATTTTAAAATGCGATAACTTGTAATGTAAATCGAAATGCCCTGTCACAAGTCAAAGGCGCCTCAATTACATAATATAATTGCACAATTTGATACATTACGAATAATCACATTTAATGCGCCCTTTCCACATTCATCGTTGGACAATGCTGTCTTGTCCCAGTGGCGGCGACAGGTGCACAGCACGTCGACGACCGCGTGATCTCCGATTCGTTCTCATGATCCCTCCCTTGTGTTTATAAAATGGAGCGGGTTTTTCATGTATTGATAACTGATGTAAATATGATAATATGAATGGATCAAATATCCTAATAAAGGACTAATAAGCTTACATTTATGATAATTTTGACAACTTCAGATCGAAAATATATCAGTCATTAACAATTACAATATATTCTGGGTTAACCCTATCTGGCCTGGGCTTTTTGGGATCTGTCCAGGGGGCGGGGGGCATTTCGCCCCTCGTAAATATTTAAAAAAAATGTAATGTGCCCACTGCCACAGATAAATACGACTCCATTACATAAAATAATTGCACAATTCTAATTAACTGATCACAATTACTTCCAAAGCATTATCGAATAATATATAGTATGATAATGGAGATCGCCAGCCACGCTAGGCAGCGCTAGTGCTCCAACAGGTAAAGAAAACGTGACGTCATAAAACGAACAATTATAATGTTGTTACATTATGACGTTGCCTTTGTGACGTCAAGAAAAACGACATGCGCATGCATCATTCACCTCTTGGTACACGTAGCCACCTGGCGTCCGTTCGAGCTGGCGAACCCCATTTACGCATCATTGCGACAGGGAATGTCATTATATTTATCGATTATTCAAATTTTATTTACGATTTTCTGCTTTCCCAGATGCTAGGACACAAAAAAACTAAACCTAATTTTGTCAAGCCGAAGCCAAATCATATCATAAGATCGTACCATTACTCCCAAATATAATTATACATTGTTCGTATCAAGGCATTTTAGTTCTCTCCCCTCCCTTCTCCAAAACTTGATTATTTTGATTTTGGCTTCCGACTTCTGACTTCCGGCTTCAGAATTTTGGACATCCCCTTGCAACTTTACTTTTTACATACATGATAATAATACCTATATTTCTGTCTGTGACTTTCTGATTACTAGTATTGGCAACTTAAAAGAGAACCCCAATGTTTTAGGTTCAGTTTTAGGCCACGGTTACAGAGACATTGCGTTTGAAGTTTAAATCTGCTATTGATGGAATTTATTGCAAATGATATTTGGTGATGTCACCTGGAATTGACAGAAAGCTATAAGTCTAATCTCTTTTTTTTTGTAATACTGCTTATTTATAGCATCGTGAAAACTAGTTCTAAAAAGTTTTAAGTATTTATAGAAATACGGACCCATATCAACAGGTTACAAAGGGTTTTCTTTTGGAAATTGCACGGGTTATGATATCTTCCTAATGAATATGGAGTAACAAAGGTCTGTGCGTTTCATATTTATTCAAAATTCATTTCAACTAATACACCTTGCACAAGTTAATGGACTGCAAAGGTATCAGAATCCTAAATATCCTTATACATCTATCTAACTAACTCACCAATACCTCAAATTATCAATTTTTACCAGTTCCAGAAAGCTTCTGCAATTATATTATGTAATTGAGGTGCCTTTGACTTGTGTCGTATGGCATTTCGATTTACATTAGAAGTTATCACATTTTAATAATCAGAACACAGTTCAAGAAAAATTTCAATGGTTATCTGATTATTATAAGTACATGCAAGCAGATTTTTAAGCACAAGGTGCCATAATAATGGTATTGTGCTATTCTATGCTTCATAATTTGAGATGTAATGCATTATAAAAGAAAAAAAATCCTAAGTGGGAAGTCAGAAGTCCCCTCACGGCTTTCGTAGGACACGGACCTTGCTTTTCATTCTAGTTAAATAATGGTACAAGTGGTCCTCTTCTGAGCGTATGGAATTTGTAGTTCAGTTGAGATGGTGCTAGTGATTGTCTGAAGAGATGGTGCCAGTATTTGCTTGTTGAACATGTGATGACGGACAACAACAATGTGAGACAAACTGCTGCCTGTCAGAGTGATGCCAGTGGTTGCCTGTCAATGTTGGGACTACTGATGGGCTTATTCATACCAATGTTGTTCTGGTAGTTTTCAGGATCACTGGTACCACTGGTTGCTTGTTAGTGCAATACCAATTGTTGCCTACCAACAACTTCATGAGAAACCAGTGGCACCATCTTGACTGATGGCAACTGGTACCATATTGACATGAGCTACATGCGTCACATTGGTTAGCATTGACATGAACAGAAGTTGGCCTCTGGTGCTACCTCAACAAACAACCGTTGTAATCATTGGAGCGGACATGCGGTTGGATTAAGTCATCTGGCATTCAGTTAACAAGCAACCTCTGATAACCGACAACCGGAAGAAATACCTTCGAGCATTCAGAAACATCAACTTGGAAGATAACCAGTGGACCTTCTTGAAATGCAACCAGCCACATCGTCTTGACGAACAGCTAGAAACATCACACTGACGGGCAACCTGAAGCAACACCCTTACGAATGACCAAACATTGGCAGATAACCAAATACAACACGTTCGCTGATAAACGAAAAGGATCACATTGGCAAAAGCTAGAGGAGAATCACTGCCAGATGAAAGGAAGCATCACCGTCCTGATGATATGAGCAGAACCATCCCCGTGGCAGTCAACCGTAAACATTCAATCAGCTTGGCAGATAACGAGAGGCAGCTTCTTGGAAGGCATCAGATCTTTGGCAGCCACAAACAACCTGAAGCAACACATTCATGACCGACTAGAAGCTGCATCTTCGTACATAACAAGAAACATCGACAGGTAACCAGCATCATCTTTGCATGCAAGAAGCATCTTTTAAGACAAGCAGAAGCATCAGACAGCCAGCAGTATTTTCTTACCTTGACAGACAACCAGATGCTTCAACTTAGCAGACCACCAGAAGCATCACATTTGGGGGCAAGCAGAGTCACCTTCTTGGAAGGCAACTAGCAGAACCATCTTCTTAGCCAGCCAGAAATATCATTGTATTATGAAAAGAAGCCTCACTTTGAAAGACAAGAAATATCATCACGGCAGATGAGCAGAAACATTACCATAGGAGTCAAACCTAATAATCACAATGACGAGCATCGTTGTGGCAGACAACCAGAAACATAGCCATGGCATACAGCCAGAAGCATGCCATTGGCAGACAACCATAGGCATTAACTTGGCAGGTGAGAAGCATCGCATTAGCAAACAACCAGAAGTAACATCTTGGCAGGCAACCAGAAGCAGCAGATATGAAGATAACCAGAAGCATTGTCTAGGTAGTCCACAAGATGCAGATAACCGCACTCTTAAAACTAAAGTGTTGAAGCTTACTCGTAAAGTGTTGAAATAACCCTTTAAGTGTGTCCACAGGGACTGCTCTTTAAGTGTTGTCCCTCTGGACACACTTAAAGGGTTATTTCAACACTTTACGAGTAAGTTTCAACACTTTAGTTTTAAGCGTGCGGATATATCACCTTCACTATGACAGATGGACAGACAGACAGACGGAAGGATCACTTTGGCAGCCATCCAAAAGCATTACTGTGGTTAACAACGAGAAGAAAATCATCTTGGCAGAGAACAGGAAACTTTGGCAGACGACCAGGCAGGCTAGTGGAGACCTTCCCTTCCCCAATCCAAACAAAAATACTCGAAATGGAACGGAAACATGAAGAGAATCATCTGAACATTACCTTGGCTGACAACCAGAACGAAACCTTTGCCAAACAACCAAAGGCATATTGAAGGCAGGCTATCAGAAATTCATCTGGGCAGATAAGAGGCATAATATTGGCAAACAACCAGAAGCATCATTATTGCAGAAACTTGTCAAAGAAGGTTATTCCACCAAACACCTCCATTCTAAGTTTCTCAAATTGTGTTACAAATACAGAAAAATGTTGGCATAATACGGTCCTTGGGTATTACTGGTGAAATTGTGTACCTGCATTCGCTTTACATCCTCACGATGGCAATCAAAATACACATTGCCATGTCACAACCAAGAGTATCATCTTGAGAGAGAACTGAGACCATGGCAATCACGGGTACCATATTGCCAGTTAAACAGAAACATCTCCTAAAGCAGCCAGACACATTATCTTCGCAAACAGTCTGAAGCATCACTTTGACAGGCAGCAGGAGCACAGTCTTGGCAGGCAACCGGAAGCATCACCTGAGCAGAAAATTAGAACAATCGCCATGGCTAGACACCAGAAGCATCACTTTGCCAGACGATGTGATGCTGGCAGGCAACCCATCCTCGTCTTGCCCCACAACCATGAACCACCAGGGGCGCTTTATTGGCAGATAACCAGGAGGATTTTTTGACAGGAAGCCAGAAGCACTATATATTAAGTAGACGAGCAGCGTCGCCTTGGTAAGCAACAAAAACCTCTTCTTGACTGACAACCCGAATCACCAATTTGCCAGGCAACTTGTGGCACCATATTGACAAACAACTGAAACCATTTAGTATGCTGACGAATAGAAACAGCATTTTGGATGGCAACCAGAAGCATCACTTTGCCGAACAACTGGGGGCACCATATTGGCAAACAACCAGAACCATTACCTTGGCTGACAACAATACTCAGCAATTTGCCAGACAACCACAGGCATATATTGGCAGGCAGCCAGAAGCTTCACCTTTCTACACAATCAGAAGCATATAGCCTCGGCAAACCTCTCATCAGACGACAAAGAACATCTCTTGAAAACCCATTAAAACAGCTTTTTGACAGACTAACTGGTAGATTTAGTGGAGCCAAGCATCCCCCAATTGAAAAGGCGGAGATAAGCAAGTCCCCATCCCACTCCAAGCCACTTCAACAAAAAATGGACAGGGTACTTCACTGGTCCTCTGCTCACATCAGCACGTTCGGTAGAGAAGCATGAGCATCATCTTGGCAGGCAAATCAGAAGCAGCATCTTGGAAGGCAACCAGTAGCATTACCTTGACTGGGAACCTGGAGCTTCACTTTGCCAAACAGCCATCAGTACCATATTGGCAAACAATTTCAAGGCATCACTTTGGCAGACAACCAGAAGCATCATCTAGGTACAAAGCCAGAAGCATAACTTTTTCAGAGCACCATGTTCACAGACAACCAGACAAAAAAGGATTTTTTAAAATCGATTTGAAGCAAAAATAATTATAATCATTAATTTTCATAATTTATTGAAAATATATGTATTCGTCTACCCTCAAATATCACAAATTCCAGGCAACTGCGAAAAACACTGAAAGTCAGCGGAACGCAGTCTGCTATGCAAGATGATCAAGGTTTCACCTTTGGCTCAAAACGAAACCTTGACGTTGCGAAGATGAACTTTGACAGACAACCAGCCGCATGAATTCAACAGGCAACCAGAAGCAAAAGTTCGACTGACAACCAGAAGAATCACTTTGCCAGAGAGCCTGGAGCACCATTATAACAGACGGAGAGAAGATTCACCTTGACCGACAAGTAAGAGCACCGTATTGGCAGGAAACCGAAAACATAATCTTGACAGACAACCAGAACCATCACTATGCCAGACAATGCGTGACGCCATATTGGGTAAGCAGCCAGAAGTATAATTTTAGCAGGCAAGAAGCATAGCCTTGGCAAATAACCAGAAACATCACTTGAGCGGACAACCAGGGGTACCATATTGGTAAGCAGGAGAAGCTTCACATTGACAACTGTAAAGTTGTGAAACATGAGTAGTATAAGGGGGTTTTAACTCCATTGTGCATAAAGTAAAACGAGTAAACTATCGCGGATGGAAACAGGCGTTCACATTCCCCTGCTTTTGCTAATTTTGTCATATTTGAGATGTGAAAACATCTCAGTATATGCTTGGATAAACGTGTCAATTCTTCGTGTAAGGCCACATTGATCTAAAGACGTGAAATTGTGAAACATTCTATAATGATAGTGCGGGTAGTTTATATCTGTATCTTTAGGGTTTCAAATAGAGCGAGTAAGTGAATAGAATTTAACGTCGCTTTCAACAATATTTCAACTGTATCGCGACGAACCAACTAAGCACCAACCAGCCAAATTGCGTTCCTGCTACTTCAAAGAAGAAATCTTTGTTTCTTCTTTGAAGCAGCATGTAATCAGACACCCTTCATCCACCCTATAAACACTGAGGCCGGGATAATCCCTGTAATTAGTTATTAGTCTGGTCGTTTGTACTGCGGTGTGTGACAATTAATGTGTGGATCAGCTGATTATAGAAATCCGGTGTTAACAAGGGTTTGAAGGCGGAAACCGACGCCTTCTCCTGGCATGATGAAGGTATCGGATGCGTGCTGGAACTGAGGATGGCCATAAGATCCATAAGGTGCAACAAGTAGTTGGCCGATCTTATTCAATGTGAGGGGATCAAAGTTCAGTCATTCGTTCCTCATGGTATGTGCCGGAAACAAGGCTAGTGGACCTCTCATAAGCATCGATTTTCATCAGCTAAATCCAAAGACGCCCAAGAAACGCCAGTTATTGCCGAAGGATTCGAATTCCTTGTGGTCTGACGAATGTTCCAGTCGTATTCGCTCATATAAGTATATGAGCGAATTTCTGGCCGATTTAAAGGAATGGGAACCTGTACGCCTCACTTTGACGATGTAGTGATGTTAAGTCCCATCATCTGAAGACGTGAACGCAGCCATGTAGCGGTTGAAGGCCGAGGTCATCGAAGAGAGGTCCGTTACTCCCATGAAGGATATCGTGTCGATCCAATAGAAAAGGAAGCGATGTCAAAATTTAGAAGTTTTATGATAAATGAGAAGCAAGAGACCAGAAACAGATGTGCAGAAACTTATCGAACTTCTCACCTATTACCGCTGATCCGAATTCTCTCTTAACGCTGCCGTCCTCTACGAGTTGCTTAAGGTCCCTCAGGCTTAGAAAAGTAGCTCAAACAGGAATAGAAGCTTCTAGTCCGTCGTTAAGTATTTAGCCGTCATTCATTAAACAATATCCGCGCCCAGACTAAGGCTAAGAAGAAACAAGGTACTGAGGCCCGCACTTCTGGGGAAATTATGACCACGATGATCCATACATCATGCACCAGTGAATGTTTGGGAGACATTCGCTGCCGGCAACAGAATGGACAGAGTATTGAAATTGATATGGGTCGCGGTGGTTAGCCCTAGGGGGAAATACCTACCATATACAAATGCTCCTCGTCCTCATGTTGTCCATTTGTGAAAGGTTTCACGATTACCAATAGTACGTTCCCTTATTCCTTCTGTACACGAACAATATTTTGAAATATATCCCGACAACAGCACCATTGCCACATGTCATCGTTTATGGCAGAGTGGATTACATCGTCGATGTAAAAGTGCGTCTTGAATCGAAGAATGTACGCAGAAAGTTTCTCAGGAAACTAGAGGAACCGTCCTTTTGAAAAGATGCGGCCCGGATGGTCCAGTGTACAAGTCCGCGTCTGGAAGCGATAATGGGTGACAGATAACTCTTCACAGAAATCCGTTACTCGATTAAGGTTAATTACCCAGATGGAGACGAGGTGGCTGAAAATCAATCAATGGATAGTTTTGCTTCTCCAACGAGCAAGATACATCGCCCTTGAAATAGTCGTGAGGAGCAGAACTTTGTGACAGTTAGGGATTCAAATGACGAAAGCTGCTCTGACGGTCTGAGTGGGGTGGTACCTGGGCCAGCTGAGGCTTTGTGACAGATAGCAATGCCTATATTCATGCCAGGAGTAGTCGAACCGCCCAGAAGAGACGCCCGCGAGCACGAAAGGGAAAACATAACTGTTACATTTTATCGCTTGATAATAAATTATCTTAGCCGGCAGCCAGAGGCATCGTTTTGGCACCAGGCAACCAGATGCATTATATTGGCAGGCAACCAATGGGCAACAAGCCCCTGTGTGGCGTACAGGCGTTTTGGGTACCGTAATTCCCCTTGTATAGGAAACGGCCAGCAAGTCCCATTGGTCACTTTTGCACAGCAGGGGCATTCCATCCGTCACTCTTTCCGGCTCAGGGGTTGTCTCTTTTCCATCGCACTGATTTGTTGAGTGCCCCGTGTAGGCTGCAATTTTGATCATTTCAATCCCCCCTCCCCCTCCCAGTTCGCAGTACAAAAATATTAGGTCGTTCAGACATGACCCCATTACGCACTACCCCATACCCCAGACAGAGACCAACTCTACCCTACGTTGCACACCGTATCCATATGCTTCGTTCCTTAGCTGTAGTATGGTAGCGAATATACCAACTAAAAAAACAGCGACCACTGTTTATATACGTCTGGTCGTACGGTCGAAGGGTCTTCCGTCCGTCAACAATTTCTTCTCTGGTCCATATATCTGTCAGTTTTACGCGTTTCGATGATTTCTCACCGAGTTATTGCCCTTTATTGTCTTGTCTGGTCCATATCTCGGTCACTATTTGAAGGACCACTTCGAAATTTACCTGGAACATGTTTAGTACCTTGCAGATGTGCACTATTTTTTATGCGCTTCGATGATTTTTCACAGAGTGATGGTCCATTATTCAGTCCATCAAGAATTTCCAGTCCGGTCCATATCCCCGTTACTATTTGATGGATAACTTTGAAAGTTAAATGAAACATGCTTAGTTTCCTGCAGATGTGCATGGTACAGTTCTTTTCCTCGTCCTAATTATTCGTGCCACATTTATTGCACTTTAACTATGCCCGCCAACATATATTGCGTTCTGATCGGGGTTAGTACTTGTTGAACAACTTTGAAACGTCCTTGCGTCTTGCTCAGTACCTTATGGATGTGCACTAACTGTCCAAACTCAACTGTCCAAGTTATTGTCACTTTTCCTCAAGCTTCACATGAATACATACTTGCCTGGGCCGTAAGTCTATATCGGATTGTTGGGAACTTATTTGGTCCATGCTAAGGGCGAGGGCTGATCTCCAGTATTCAAAATCCTAAGTTATATTTTATTCAACCGTGTGTATGTTGCCATATACAACCATAATGTTTTTAAGGCTGAGGGGTAAATGCAGCTTTTAGATGCTAAGGTGCACAGCGCTATTTTGGACGTTTTGGAGGCTATTCTCGACATTTTTTTGACATATTTTGTATACCTATCCGTCCATAAAAGCAAGCGTATCCCAAAAACGCGCACAATCGACTTTCCACCGTCAACATGGTGTACAAGTTTCGGTCCCTCTTCCTTCGACAAGGGCTTGTGCGCGAGCTTAGATATTATAACGCAAGGTCGTCTGTTGACTCGGGTGATGGTGTCTACATAACCCAGATAGATTCCATTTCGGCTACGAGATTTCTCGAAGACTTGATTGCCTCCTTAAATGAGACAAGGATACACCAAAGACGGAGTCCATGTCTGTTGAACATTAAGCCGATTTATTGTAAATTTATATTCATTTCACCTAACTCAGGAACGATCGGCGGCATTCGACAGGCAGACCAACACAGCTTCGTTAACATCGGACCATTCGTAAATATCTTTCAAACTCTCAGTACAGTTGTAACATCTCGCTCGGCTATTTGTCTCAATTTCTAAACATGCAAATCAGACTGGGGATTCACAAAGAACAAATTCAGTGCAATTACATAACCATTTTCTATATTAACCCATAAATATAGAAATTATATAACTGCTTATGTTTTACAAAACCTGACCTAAAAGGTCATGAAACGGAATCTCTGGGATAGCTTTATGAAAACAAACAGAACTTAAAATCAGAACACATCATAATATATATGTACTGCGACATTTAAGTTTGCATGCACACAAATTACTGCAATATAAAATTGGTGACTGAAAAGTCGAACTTTACGTAATTGTATGGTGGCTAAGAAATCTTATATTTCACACATCCCCCCAAAATGAAAGATGGATGATACTATCGGAGAAAGTTCATTCATCTCATAGTAGAAAAAGAAAAGTAACAAAATGCATAATTCATTAAAAAGATTTCCAAAGTTCATAGTCCATATTCATAGGTTAGTTCGTTATCCGCAATATCAGTGTCCAGAGGCAGGTGGTTGCATTTCAATGTCATCGGGTGGAACAGACTGACGTACAATGAAGGTCCGCGAACAAAATTGAGAACAATATCTATACAGATTTTAACGTATACAAAAGATATACAAAATCGCGACAAGGGTACCCAGCAAAACCATGGTAGAAAAAATGTATGTCAAAATGTCATTCACTGATATGTCAATTGCCATATCGTCAAGGTCAGCTTATGGCTGCATGGGAACATGCACCACCTTATTCAATGTCTGCCAAGGAGTGGCATTCAAACGGGCAATAATTCTTGTAACGTTCAAGAGTTTGGGAATGGCAATGTTAGGCATTTGAACGCTATCCGCAAGAAATGAGAATTCTTTAGAATAGAGAGTAGCAGACTCTATTTTCCAGCCCACACCAGTAAAAACACACTTACCGGGATGGAGCCGGTAAACACCGTAAGTTAATGAATGGACTTCAGCGGGCCGTGCGGCACAATGCAGGGACCTCTTTCACCAATTTGCTCGAAGAAACATTAAATTGCAATAGTCGCACCATGCAAACGGTATTAGAACTATTCGTTAAGACGCTCATAGTGCAGGGAATATGTTCTTGTTGCATTTGCGCACTACCATAGCATACTCGAGGAGAATGACCCATACACCGGGTCGGGACAAAATACCATCCAGTCTCTGTGTCCAGTCCAACATGACCCGCCGCAAAAACAATTTGTACATAATGTCCAGGCTCTTGTAAAGGCATAGCCCAGGACTGCAAACCATATTCGACGTAAGCGCCATCGTCAATCAATGGGAGAGTGGCCGCGTAGGAAAGTGTTTCCTTGTTTCAAACTGGACGCACCAATACATTGCGGTAATACCATTTGTATGGGAAAATGAGACGAACACCCACCGGTAGGAGCTGTCGCATCGCCCGAAGTTGAGAGGGTGGAAACAAATCCTCCGTTAGAAGCCACTTGGTTTTCGGTAGTGCAACTGAGCCTCCGCAAAAGACTGCAAGGTCAATTCTAACGCGTCAACGACATGTCCGAAACGTAGTAACAATATGAATCGTTGTCGTTCAGTCCGAGCTTCATTGTCATCAACAAGGATATCAATATATTGAGTAATATTAGCATCAGTAGCAGACAGTCTGTTTAGTTGGTCACGATTGACCCCTATTTCATCAAAGGCTTTGTTGACATGCGAGGTTAGTTCATTAGAATAGTGAACAATTGATTTCGTTTCTGCTCGTGCTGATTGGATTATTCGGCGCAGGTCATCGACCTCATGTGACGTGGCGAGCCCAAAGGCAAAGGCAGCCCCTTCGCCTACAAAATCCAGTATTCCTCTTCGTTGCCTGCCATTAGTATCAACGGAATGAACCATAGTAAGTTGATGAATGGTTCGGCGAATATGCCTTAAGCAATAGAACCAACTAACTATATCATCAGGGTGAATTTGGTCCTCTTGTACAGATGCATTAATGGCCGCCTCGAATTCCATTACACGTTGAAGGAATGTTGGAAGTATCTCTGGGGCTGTGATAGTAACTACCACAGACCACTCTGCTTTAACAAGAGATATTGGTCGACCGCTGAGAACAAGCACATCATCTAAAATTACAAGCGTCTGGTCCGTCATTCATAATCCAGCCGTCGTCCATTAGAGAATATCCGCGTCCATAATCCAAAGACCTGTTCCATATTCCATATAACAGTATTAGCACCAAATTCAAAAAGACAATCATAGTATACATAAACACAGGCTTGTTTCCTGCAAGAGAGAAGCGGTTAACCGTTTTCAATGATGCCGGTAAGACATCATGATGTTCCAAAAATATAAAATCCGTATCGCTGATCAGTATTCTTAATCCATAATATTCGTTGTAAAGTCGTCATCTAAAGAATGATGTATCTCAGTCACGCTTTGATTGTGACTGTTCATATGAGTACCATGAGGATCTTGAAGTACATGGGCTCATACGGCCCCTAGCCTTGGGTTAAGCGGAATTAGCCACAAGTAACGAAACGTAACGCCATAGATCTTGCAGGCTACACTCGTATTTTGCTATCAGCATGCGATATGTATCGCCAAATTTGAGAAACTTTGAGTGGAGGCGCTTGGTGGTGTAGCCCTGTTTTGTAAGTTTCTGCAACAATGTTTTGTGATGTTGATTAAAATCGTCACATTTACCACAGGATCTAGCAAATGCTACTAGGCGTGATATGTATACGCCATATGCAGGTCTCACTGGAATATTACCAGGCTTGCTATATGCGGCACTGCGCATGGTGTGCAAACTAGGGTGATCGAAAAGATCCACATCGTGACTCTACAATGATCGGAAGCGGAATGTGTAGGTACGGCGTTTCTTATTGTACATAACACCGATGAGAGGTGAACGTGATTTGTGCTTGCGTAGAAAGTAACGGTGAGTGGTTGGCAGACAGTCGTCTGTCAGATCCGACTCATCAGAGGCATTGTCCTCTATCTCTTCATTCTTAGCTCAGGACCCTCGCTAGGATCATCCTCTATCTGGTCATCCATTAGCTCTGACGTATCTGGGGTGCCACTTACCTGAATTGTGTTATCATGAAGGACGTCGTCCCCATGACGAGCCATAGGCTGAGCGAAGCCGTCAGTCAATGGTACTGATCCCTGTGGAGGCAGTTCTACGGAATGGGAAGGAGCCGGGTGACTGTCATGCCGTTCTTTGGCTTGAACCAGACTGCGTTGAGTCCCAAGAGCAGGATTGCGTATGGGCCGAGGATCCACCCCATCTCAAACGAGTTGGGCGTCAACGATGCGCAACTTACTGATATTCACTACTTTTCGTTCCCCGATCGGGAGTGACGGATATGTGCAACAGGGCCATTTATCCAGGTTATCTCATACTGGGTGGTCACAATGAGATGTAAGTTTAATCCGCTCTTCTGCTTTTATAACTACGCTATTTATCTGAGCGCGATGATATCGTCGTGACTTTTCCGTTGCCACCTTGGCACGTTGTAATTACAACACATATAAGGGAAGACATTACCTAAAATCGTGAGTCTGTCATCTAAATCTTGAGATGCACCAACAGGAAGTGAAGACGTGCACGGCGGCCATAGGTCAGAACGAATGGCGTATAACCGGTCGAGACATGTACAGTATTGCGGTACGCCATGAGTGCCGCTGGCATCTCAGATTCCCAACGTCTAGATTTCTTATTCACTGACTTCTTAATTATATTCTTAAAGGTCTGGTTGAACCTTTCTGTCTTGTCATTGGTCTGAGTATTGTACGGGGTGGTTCTACGGTGATCAATACCAACTACTTTGAAATTTCTTCGAAGTGAGCCAACATTGAACTCTTTACCTAAATCGGTAATCACTATCTCAGGTATACCATGGCGTGTACAGTACTCATCAAAAAACTTTCCCTAAACACATTCAGAAGTCTTTGCTGGAATAGCATATGCTTCAGCCCATGCAGTATGGTGGTCAATAATGACCAAAATGTACGCATTTCCAGTAAGAGAGCGAGTCATCGGGCCTATCAAATCCATTCCTACTATCTGTCCAGGGTATTGCGCAAGTGGCATTTCGGTGTACCGTGGACGAGTTCGAACCCGTCTATTAATCTGACACCTCGGACAGGTGCCAATGAATGAAGCGACATCTCTGGGCATGCCACGCCACACAAAACTATCTCGAATTAGACATTGTGTTTTGTGTGACCCTTGGTGACCAGTGCGCCCATGAGCTTGTTTCAATACACGCTGCCTGAAAGCTGAGGGCAAGACTACTCTGGGATATTCTGCTTCTAATGGCGAGGGACATTTAGTAGAGTACAGTACCCCATTATGTACTGCATAATAATCTGGGACATTCCTTAGGAAATCCCCATACTCATTCCCCTGCTGTTGACGTAATTCCGCTACGTCGATGCCATGTGCATCAAGAGGCACATAAGGTAGTACCTCGTCATCTGACTCTAGTATGACGTAATCACCAGTGTCAAAGGTCGCCGCTTCCAAAGGGCGTCGGAGGCGTGAAAGCATATCTGCCCTGGTGTTTTGGCACCTTTAATATATTCTATTCTGCATCCATATTCGGCAATAAGTACAGCCCATCTCTGTATTCTTGACCTCACCTACGACTAGACCCTTGAAGGGTTTGTGGTCCGTATAAACTACAAATTCAGTCTCTTACAAATATGGCCGCAGCTTTTGTAAAGTATACACCACTGCATATGGGTCTTTTTCTATGACTGGCCATCTCAACTGACCATCATTCAATGTTGAAGATACATACTGAATAAGCCTTTCTATACCATCGTCACCCTCCTGGACCAAAATAGCACCTACTGCGTAGCTAGACGCATCTGTGTATAGCTTGTATGGTCTCTGTAGATCAGGATAGGCTAGAACTATGCCAGAACATAATATACTTTTCAGTCTGCCAAAGGCTGTCTGTTGGTCAGGTCCCCAATAAAAACGTGCATCTTTCCGTATCAATGTCAAAAGTGGACCTACTATAGAGGCATATTGTGGTACACACGACCGATAATAACCAGTCATGCCAAGTAAGGATCTGACCTCACTCACCGAAGTGGGCGGTGACATACTACGTACAACGTAGCCCAGAAGGTCGACTGAATCGGCCGCAAAGACACACTTTTTGCACTTAAGCTGAATGTTGTATTCCTGAAGGCATTCGAACACAACTTCCACATGGTAAGCATGCTGTTTTGCATCTGTTGAGTAGATCACGTCTATGTCGTCTATGTCTATGTCGTCTACATAAACAAAAATGTGAGCTTGACACTATTGTCCAGAAACCTAGTGAAGCAATCAGTGCTTTTAGTCGACGATTTAAGGAACTTGCCAGGCGAGCTTTCCCTACCGTATCGTATGATGCTAAACGGTTAATGTTACGAGTATACGTCCGCTCCCTTTTCGACAAAACGCTGGCAAGGAAAATAGTAATGACAAAACATGCTACAGATTTGGATGAAGCCATGAAATACGTCAATGAACACACGGCCAGTGCAGAACTCCGAAAATGAGGCACAATGCCCTAGTAACCGAGTCGTGCAATCGCGGTGGAGATTTGACATTTGCGGGATGAAGTCACCCGGCAGATGAGTGTACCGCCCCAGCATACACAGACTGCGCAGGCGCGTGGACAATCACATCAGCGCTGGAGAAATGGTAACCAGGGACAACGTCAACGGTTCCAAGGTGTGCAACTAAACAGGCGTGAATGCCCTCATTGCGACAATAGGCCAGTTTGTTTCCGATGCGGTCAGCCAAATCGCATTCAGGCCAACTGCAGAGCATACCTACCAGGAGGACCACGCGTTGTGTGCGTTCGCAGGAATCTCCAAGTGCACGTGGCCCATGACAATCCCCAGAGGCAGGTAAGCTTTTGAAACAATTTCATTCAGAAGCAATCGGGAAACGGATCGGGGCCAAGACTGCCAATGTCACGGGCAGGTTCTCGGCCCAGTTAAATATACAAGGCAGAACCGTGACAGCTCTCGTTGATACAGGCGCATGTACAACCTTGTTAAGAAAAGATGTGTGGCAACGGTTGTCAGCACGTGGGCATTTGCGAAAAGCTGGTAATATATATGCCATGAATGAGCGGACACAAATCGGGTGGTCACGTGAGTACGTATTTCGCCCAAGTCTCAATCTCTCTGTGGAGTGATCCGAGGGAGGTACATGTCGCTATTTGAGCCGCCCCCTCTGACGCCTTGTAAGGCTTGAAGTGCCACGGTGCAATAATCCAGCCACTCTCTCACCTCACTTGGAGACTATCCGTCACACTTTTGAATAGAAGAAATCTGGTCCTCTACTTGTTCTCTTTGCAATCGACGATTGTCCTTGACCTGAATATCAGTCCGCAGATGGTCCACAAGTTTCGTGAGGCATTGGGCAATGGCTGGGAGCTCCTGCACTTTCACTGGCTCAGCCATTTTGTCCAAAAGTTAGCACTCTCAGTGTCCTAGGTTGATCCTATGAAGCTGTCGTCTAATGATGTTGTAGTTGTATCCGGAAATTTTCTTTATCCTGGCAAGCTCGCCAATGTAGAAGTTTCGGTCCCTAAGACGACAAGGGCCTGTGCGCGATCTTAGATATTATAACGCAAGGGACGCGGGTGATGGTGTCTACATAACCCAGATAGATTTCAGTTCGGCTACGAGATTTCTCGAAGACTTGATAGCCTCTTTAAATGAACAACGACGGAGTCCATGTCTGTTGACTATTAAGCCGATTTATTGTATATTCATTCCACCTAACTCAGGAATGATCGGCGGCATTCGGCAGGCATACCAACACAGCTTCATTAACATCGGACCATTTGTAAATGTCTTTCAAACTGGAGATGGTACATCTATCATCGAGACATGATGGTGGATTAGTCTGCCTGTACACACCGACCATTCCTATATATACAATTCTAGTATATTACAGGGGCAAGCTGACCCGTCAAACTCTCAGTACAGTTGTGACATTTCGCCTGGCTATCTGTCTCAATTTCTAAACATGCACATCAGACTTGGGATTCACAAAGTACAAATTCAGTGCAATTACATAACCATTTTCTATATTAACCCATATAAATAGACATTATATAACCGCTTATGTTTTACAAAACCTGACCTAAAAGGTTATGAAACGGAATCTCGGGGATAGCTTTATGAAAACAAACAGAACTTAAAATCAGAACACATCATAATATGTATGTAATGCCACATTTAAGCTTGCATGCACACAAATTACTACAATATAAAATTGGTGACTGAAAAGTTTTACGTAATTGTATGGTGGCTAAGAAATCCTATATTTCACAATGGGTTATACCAGCGCTGGGGTCGAACGCAGAGACTATATTATAAAGATTATACCAGCTGTTTCTGAGAGTCCACCGACTGATACCGATGCGGAGACTGCCGAGAGTCTATCTACTGATACGGAGAGTTTGGCCTCAGATAGTCAGGCTACGTCCCAGGGAAGCCTGAATGAGGAAGAATCTACCTTTTGGGGTCGTATTGTGCATGAAGCTATTAATACTCATGCTGAGGCGATCGAGGACGTCAGACAGGATAACTTACAACGGGCATATATCCAAATGCGCCCCTATATCAGGAAAAAAACCATGGATATCTATGAACAGTATAGCCTGCTACCGCTTGAAATGAAACGCATCATTTCCATCATTAAGACCAAGCGTCAGTTGGAAGAGGATATGGGGCTACCACCCACCGAGGCCCTAATGCGCAAACAGCTGTTCCTGGCCTGCCCGACGACGAAAATACACCTAACGGACAAGAACGAATATGACAGATGCAGCACCAAATGGCGGCTTCTGATTGGACAAGAGCATGCTTGAATTGTAGACATACCCAAAGCGGCTCCCCCAGCTTGGGTATGATGTAATATTGGGGAGAATGTTTCTTTCGTGTTAATGTTTCGTTCTCACATCTGTCTGCGTCATGGCGTTCAAGATTTACGATAGACATTAAGATAGGCGTTGAGGCGATAAAGTAGGCATTAAGAGGTTGCGTGGGGACTCCCCTTCTCTCGTTGCATGTATTGCTATGCATATAACTTGAAGTATCTGGGCATAGTCAGCACCTCCGAAAATGCCCTTTCTCTACTGCTCCTCAGTGCGCATGCGCGTTTCGCCACCAATCTGGCTCTACCCGATAAGAGCTTCAATGGGATAACACCCACGCCCCATTTGGACCATGGATGGCCCATCTCTACCCCAAAACGTCCATTCAAATGTCCTTTTCCCACTGCACATGCGCAGATTGACGGCATTTCCACAAGACATCAGTCCAGTCGGACTCTACCCCACGAGTGCATCAATACGACCCATTCGGAAAAATATTGGTCCATTTCTACCTCAAAACGTCCATTGAAATGCCCTTTTGCCACAATTCCCTGCCTGTGCGTGCACGCCATAATCTTACTTCCCCTACACACCAGTCCTCTCGGACGCTCCCCCAAGAGCGCTTCAATACGACACCTCACACGACCCATTCGGACCTGGAATGATCCCCCTCGACCGCAAAACATCCATTCAAATGCTTCTTTTCCCACAATTCTCTGCCTGCGCATGCGCAGAATGACACCGGAAGTCCCGAGACCCGGACGTGAATTTTGACCCGGAAGTGACCTTTGATCAGGTTGTGGCCTTTGGCCCAGAAGTGACGTCATGCCGCGCAATGTAGGCGCGCAAGAATATTCGGAAATTTAGGTTTTATATACCGTACTACTGTTCTTCCACAAAACCAAACTTCCTAATTTATTGTGTGAAAATATTATAATTGTTTGAAGTCATAGACAATCCACCAGTAAAATGCCTCAAACACACAAAAATAGATCAGAGAGCACATTTTGATCAATCTTACATACGGGCGTAACGGTACCTATATCTATGTTCATCCTCGCGAGCCAGTGTATCGATCGATCTGTTATGATCGATACACTGGCTTAGTTAGTTACCCAAACCAGTTCTGGGTATAAATATATAAAGGGGTTTCCTTTAAATCCACTCAATCAGTGAACGCGCTAAGCTAGCTGATTACGCCAATCCGCTACGAAGTGTGAGATGTGACAGGTTTGAATTTCATTGCTGGTCAAAATAATTTGATATCGGGGTGAAATCGACATCGGAAGTCAAAGCAAAAACTGCAGGCTTGGGATACCGACATGCTAATTCAGGACAAAGAGAGAGGGATGATATGTACGAGCTTGTATAATATAGACAATCATCAGTACTAGGGAAAGGCTAAATTCCTTATGATTGTGGGTGAGGGTGATGACGTCACAATGACGTCATTTCCGGTCACGGGACATCCGGGTCACTTCCGAGGGTGACGTGACGGCCCAGCAAGAGTTATCTGCCCCTGCATAAGACCCCAGTGACTTCCAATGTTAATCTACGGGGAATGCATGTATGAGATAGGAGTATTGGGGTGGTCATGTTTTTTTCTTGTGGATTGTAGTATGGGTTGTGTCACCTTGTTTTCTTTGTCCCACGATGTAGAACACGATGAGATGGGTCTCGAGGCTATGGGTGGACTTTCGCTGAAAAGTTCAGGCAGGTCTGGGGTGATCATGTTAGGTCCATTCTTTCGCACTGGACAATGTTAGTCCCAATGAGGAATGGGGTGTGGCCCCTTGTTTTCTTCATCTCGAGCTGTAGAACACGATGGAAGGGGTCTCGAGGCCATGCGTTGAATTTTCTTGAAAAGAGCTGATGACGCATGCGCAGTAGGCAGGCAGATCGAGGTGGACGTTTTGGGGTCTAGGTGGACCCATAGTGTCCCGATTGGGTCGTGTGAGGTATCTGTTTGGAGCATTCGTGGGGGAGCGTCCAACTGGATGGGTGTGGGGTGGGAATATCGTCTATCTGCGCATGTGCAGTAGAAAAAGTGTATTTGAATGGACGTTTTGTGGTGGAGGTGGACCAATAGTGGTCCGATTGGGCTGTGGGAGGTGTCATCGTGAAGCTCTCGTGGGGGACCATCCGTCTGGACTAATGTGTCGTCCGTATTCAACATTCTGCGCATGTGTAGACAGGGAATTGTAGGAAAATGGCATTGGGAGACGTTTTGGGGTCGAGGTGGACCCATAGTGGTCGAATTGGGTCGGGAAGGGTATCAGTTTGAAGCTCTCATGGGGTAGCGTCCAACTGGATTTGTGTGGAATAAAAGTAGCGCAATGGTGTGCATGCGCAGACAGGAAATGGTGGAGAAAGGGCATTGGAATGGACGTTTTGGGGTCGAGGTGGGCCCATAATAACGGAGCCATAGAAATGAGAATGTTGTTGTTGTTGTTGTTGTTGTTGTTGTTGCTGAGATAGTGTAATCTCTCATTTCGGGGAAGTAAAAGTCAAGGGAAGTAATCCAGTTTAGTAGTACAGAAAGCAGAAACCCTGTATATGTGCCCTGTGACCTTTGTGGAAAGTTTTACAGTAACGCCTCAACGCCCTATCTGAACGCCTTATCATAACGCCTTAACGCCGTAGCATACCAGTGTTTCATCTTTTGCGCGAGATTGTACCATGCTATTATATAACACTAACGTATGGGTGTATGTATCAATCCATTCACACCACGGAATAAAACGTGTTGAGACTTGGTGGTCCCAGATGTTGTCATCACTATACGTCGGAACATTGTACGGAGGTTTTGCTGAGAAAACCCCTATTTCGTAGGCAATCGGTCTAATTGTCCGGGTTAATATTTCGGGGAATTTTCTGGAAAAACCCCTGTTCTATTTATAGATCACTCTGGAGTAGTAGAGAAAGGAAAGTCTCGGGTGCAATAGAGTGCGTTTGGGGGAGATAAGGGCCCTTTTCCATCCGGCTACCTGCAAGAGTTACCTGTGTGTGCGTGTGTGGAGAAGGAGAAGGAGGAGGAGGAGAAGGAAGGGGGAGTGAGTGAGTGAGTGAGTGAGTGAGTGAGTGAGTGAGTGAGTGAGTGCCCAACGCCCGTCTTAATGCATTGACGCACTAACGATGGGGAGTGAGTGAGTGAGTGAGTGAGTGAGTGATTGAGTGATTGAGTGAGTGAGTGAGGCGTTCCCAACGCCCGTCTTAACGCATTGACGCACTAACGATGGTGAGTAAGTGAGTGAGTGAGTGTGAGTGAGTGTGAGTAAGTGAGTGAGTGAGTGGTTATATAAGGTCGTTTGCAAACCATTAGCCTCAGTCTGTAACCACCCCTTGCGTCTTAACGCCATGATGTGGACAGATGAGAGAACAACAACAACAGGGATGACAGGTCAATAATTTTATTCTCCCCTTCATCACATCATACCCAAGCTAGGGGAGCCGCGTTGGGTATCTTTACAATTCTCGTAGGCTCTTGTCCAATCAGAATCCGCCATTTCATAAAGTTCAATCTTCGGTCAACTTCGCCCTGATCCGTTTGTTCTAATCCTCGTCGGGCAGGCCAGGATACTGTAACGGCAATATGTCACGGAACAGCTGTTTGCGCATTTTGATCGCATTTTTCAGGGCCTCGGTGGGTGGTAGCCCCATATCCTCTTCCGAGTGACGCTCGGTCTTCATGCTGGTCCTGTGCATGGGGTCGCCTTTCATTTGAAGCGGTAGCAGAGTATACTGTTCATAGATCGTCATGGCTGTTTTCCTGATGCTGGGGCGCATTTGGATGTACGCCTGTTGTAAGTTATCCTGTCCCGCATCCTCGATCGCTGCAGCTTGAGTATTAATAGCTGCCGTCACAATACGATCCCAAAAGGTAGGTTCTTTCTCACTCAGCTTTCCTGGGTCGTAGCCTGATTATTTGAGATCAAGATCTCTATATCAGTAGATAGACTTTCAGCAGTCTCTGTTTCGGTATCAGTCGGCGGACTCTCAGAATCAGCTGGCATATTCTCAGCATCTGCATCGGCTTCTTGTGCCTCGATGTCTTCAATCCCATGTATATTTTTCTGGTGTCGCATCATATCGTAACGTCTGGTGAACGTGCGTTCGCACGAATGTATAAGCCATGTTGATGGTTGAAAGTCGACTGTCCACGTTTTTGGGATACGCTTGCTTTTATGAACAGTAACGCCCGCCAACGCCCAGCTTAACGCTTCAACGCCGTGATGAAATAGCTCAGAAGCTCTGACTTTTCTAGATATTCCATGGAAATGACACTAATTCATCGAAATGCAGTGACACCCGTCGTTATGCCTCAACGTCCGTCCCAACGGTTCAACGCTCTATCTTAACACCTTATCGCCCGTCTCAACGCCTTAACGCCCATCTCAACGCCTTAAAGCCCTTTCTTAACGCTTTAACGCCTTATTTTAACGCCTTAACGCGCTAGAGTAACGCCTTAACACCCTATAGTAACGCCTTAGCGCATGTGTGGTACACCATTTTATGGTGTACCTGTCATATTCGTTCTTGACCGTTAGGTGTATTGTCCAATCAGAAGCCGCCGTTTGAGAAACTAGAGAGCTCGAAGCTGTGGGATAAAGCTCGGAGCTGACGTCATCGCATGCATGCGCGCGCACCTGTGGTGCACCCTGTAACCTATAGCCCGTAGGACATAGGGTACACCAGGATGCGGGTGCACCAGAGGTGCGTGCGCAAGCGTGCGATGACGTCACTTCCGAGCTCCGAGCTTCATCCCACAGCTCCGAGCGCTGTAGTTTCGCAAAAGGCGGCTTCTGATTGGACAATGCACCTAACGGGCAAGAACGAATATGACAGGTACAACATAAAATGGGTGTACCACACATGCGTTAAGGCGTTACCATAGGGCGTTATGGCGTTACTATAGCGCGCTAAGACGTTAAGATAAGGCGTTAAGGTGGCTCCCTGGATATGAGAATGGGTGTTCTGCGCAGCTTTTTGCGCATCACAATTACTTCCCTTATAATCGTACTCTTGTGAGTGAATGGAGAGAATGAGATACTTTGACAGGCAGCGTTTACGTTTCAGTGACTCGTTTTGTAATTAATTGATAAATTTTCCCTTGTGACGTCATGACGTCGAATAGCTAACTCTTTGTTGGTGTGACATTTGTCGGCGTCATGACATTGCATTGTCGGCACTTAATGAAAAATGGCGGGAAAAGGTGTGGGTGCAGGTGACTTTAGAGCTCCATTCAGGCCCCTTTTTGAATGGCGACCTACATTAAAATTTACTTATTGAAAAACTACATGTTCCAAAGAATATATAAAATAAACACGAGAAAATTGACATTACAAGCGTCTAGTCCGTCATTCATAATCCAGCCGTCGTCCGTTAGAGAATATCCGCGTCCATAATCCAAAGACCTATTCCATTTTCCATATAACAGTATTAGCACCAAATTCAAAAAGACAATCATAGTATACAAGAACATAGGCTTGTTTCCTGCAAGAGAGAAGCGGTCAACAGTTTTCAATGATGCCGGCAAGACATCATGATGTTCCAAAAATATCAAATCCGTATCGCTGATCAGTATTCTTAATCCATAATATTCGTTGTAAAGTCGTCATCTAAAGAATGATGTATCTCAGTCACGCTTTGATTTTGACTGTTCATATGAGTACCATGAGGTTCTTGAAGTACATGGGTTCATACGGCCCCTAGCCCCGGGTTAAGCGGAATTAGACACAAGTTACGAAAGGTAGCGCCATAGATCTTGCACGCTACGTTCGTATTTTGCTATCAGCATGCGATATGTATCACCAAATTTGAGAAACTTTGAGTGGAGGCGCTTGGTGGAATAGCCCTGTTTTTTAAGTTTCTGCACCAGTGTTTTGTGACGTTGATTAAAATCGTCACATTTAACACAGGATCTAGCAAATGCTACTAAGCGAGATATGTATACGCCATATGCAGGTCCCACTGGAATATTACTGTCCAGAAAGGGATAGTTTACGATGTCGAAATTGTAATCATCTCTTTTGTCATAAAGTCGACGAGAGAGAATGCCGGCTTCATTTTTATAGAGATAGAGATCTAAATATGATGTGCCTGTAGGGCTATCTGTAGTTTCCTTCAAATCCAGTGAAGGTGGATATATATCCTTCACTGCGTCATTTATATAGCGATTATCCACAGCGAGAAGATCGTCTATATAGCGTTTGGTGAATGAGAAGGAACGGACCTTACAGACTAGTCTTTTGTGTTAATTGCCGTCATTTACATCTGACGACGATACAGCTCACCAATCTTCAATGTACGAGTTATCATAGCGAAACAGCTCACCAATTACCAGTATACGAGTTGTCAGAGCATTTCCATCATAGCTCTCTAGATTTGTATCTAATACCGCTTATGCTAGGGGCCGTGTGGTCATATCATCCATGTTGCCACATGAACAGGTACAATAAAAGCGTACCTGAGATACAACACATATCACGAATCGTTAGATTCTTGGTATGTGCTTTAGAATAGGTTTACCAGAAGACTATTCTTTGAAGTCATATGACGCAGTCAGTATGTCGGCACCTCTTCCCACTTCCCTTATATGTGTTGTAATTTGAATGGATCGGGTTTTGAAAGCGCCTGCATATAGTCATATTCATAAGAGAACAGATACAGGTCAGCCAACAGGGGTGCACAATTATTACCCATTGGAATAGATGTTTTTAATGAGAAATTCAAGCAACTCTATAAACAAAGAAACATCCCATGAATGATATCTTTTGTATGTAGTAGAGCTAAAGAATGCTTTATGGCTTCTGATATTAATATATCTACGATCAGTTTTCTTGAACACAGATACTATTAATGAACTTAGACGGTCAATAAGGTCCTGATGAGGGATTGTAGTATAGAGAGTCGAGAAATCCCATGTGGATACATGTCTGTTGACTTTTGGACATTCTGAAAACAAGTATATTTTAAGTATTGGGTGTTTTACATAGTAATCACATTGTAACAATTTGCCACAGGCACACGTTATTCAAGATCAAAATTAGAAAAAAAAGTAGTACGCTATGCTCCAATTTTTATAACAATTTCTGATATAAGATGAACTTCCGGAGCTATACAAAAAATATTTTTAACATGACATGACTTTGTACCGAAACTAGGAACGGGCGTTAAGGCGTTGAGACGGGCGTTAATGCGTTCAGATAGAGCGTTGAGGCGTTGAGACGCGCGTTAAGGCCTAACGATGAGCGTTGACGGGCGTGACTGCATTTCGGTGAATTAGTGTCATTTCCATGGAATATCTAGAAAAATCAGAGCTTCTGAGCTATTTCACCAGGGCGTTGAAGCGTTAAGCTGGGCGTTGTCGGGCGTTACTGTTCATAAAAGTAAGCGTATCCCAACGGTCGACATTCAACCATCAACATGGCTTTTAAATGCTCTGAGTGCGAACGCACGTTCACCAGACGTTACGATATGATGCGACACCAGAAAAATATACATGGGATTGAAGACACCGAGGCACAAAAAGCCGATGCAGACGCTGAGAATATGCCAGCTGATTCTGAGGGTCCGCCGACTGATACCGAAACAGAGACTGCTGATATAGATAGCTTGATCTCAGATAGTCAGTCTACGCCCCAGGAAAGCCTGAGTGAGGATGAATCAACCTTTTGGGATCGTATTGTGACAGCAGCTATTAATACTCACGCTGCAGCGATCGAGGATGCGGGACAGGATAACTTACAACAGGCGTACATACAAATGCGCCCCAGCATCAGGAAAACAGCCATGGCGATCTATGAACAGTATACCCTGCTACCGCTTGAAATGAAAGGCGACCCCATGCACAGGACCATCATGAAGACCAAGCGTCACATGGAAGAGGATATGGAGCTACCACCCACCGAGGCCCTGCAAAATGCGAGAAAAATCCGCAAACAGCTGTTCCGTGACATATTGCCGTTACAGTATCCTGGCCTGCCTGACGAGGATTAGAACAAACGGATCAGAGCGAACTTGACCGAAGATTGAACTTTCTGAAATGGCGGCTTCTGATTGGACAAGAGCCTACGAAAATTGTAAATATACCCAATGCCGTTCCCCTAGCTTGGGTATGATGTGATGGAGACAGACGACCTTATATAACCACTCACTCACTCACTGACACTCACTGACTCACTCACCATCGTTAGTGCGTCACTGCGTTAAGACGGGCGTTGGGCACGCTTCACTCACTCACTCCTCCTCCTCCTCCTCCTCCTCCTCCTCCTCCTCCACCACCACACACGCATACATAGGTAACTCTACTAGGTATCCGGATGGAAAAAGGGCCTTATCTCCCCCAAAAGCACCTCCGAAACTCCTCTTTCTCTACTACTCCCGATTGATCTATAAATAGAACAGGGGTTTTCTCAGAAATTCCCCGAAAAATTAACCCTGACAATTAGAGCGATGGCCAAGGAAACCGGGGTTTTCCCAGCAAAACCTCCGTACAATGTTCCGGCGTAGAGCGATGACAACATCGGGGACCACCAAATCTCAACATGTTTTATTCCGTGGTGTTAATGGAGAGAGAGAGAGAGAGAGATAATTAAGGTCTAACGTCGCGTTCAGCAATAGTGGATGGATTGATACATACACCCACACGTTAGTATTATATTATAGCATGGTACAATCTCGCGCAAAAGATAAAACACGGTAGGCTACGGCGTTAAGGCGTTAGGACAATGCGTTAAGGCCTCAAGATAGGGCGTTAAGGCGTTACGGTAAGGCGTTAAGGCGTTCAGATAGGGCGTTGCGGCGTTACTGTAAAACTCTCCACAAAGATCACAGGGAATATACTGGGTTTCTGCTTTCTGTACTACTAAACTGGATTACTTCCCTTGACTTTTACTTCTCTGAAATTGAAAGACTACAGTATCTCAACAACAACAACAACATTCCCATTTCTTTAAATCCGTTTTTTTCTGTGAAAACATCCACCCACCCATGACTTGATCGGCCTGGAGGCGCACTTCACATGGATACCCTCCCCGACCCAGTACGCCCATTATGGGCCCACCTCGACCCCAAAACGTCCATTCCAATGCCCCTTCCCCACCATTCCCTGCCTGCGCATGCGCATCATTGCGCTACTTTTACTCCATACCAGTCCAGTTGAACGCTACCCCATGAGAGCTTCAAACTGATACCATCCTCGACCCAATCCGACCACTATGGGTCCACCTCGACCCCAAAACGAGAATAGATACGAGAACAGGTAAACTCACTGCAATTGACCTAACAATAGTCTCCCACCGTGTTCTACAGCTCGAGATGAAGAAACCAAGGGGCCACACCCCATACCGCAAATGTCCATGAGTGGGTTCCCCAATGGGACTAACAGTGTCCAGTACTCCAGAATGGACCTAACATGTCCACCCAGGACCTGCCTGAACTTTTCAGCGAAAGTCAACCCATGACCTCGAGACCCCTCTCATCGTGAAAACAAGGTGCCACAACCCATAGTAGAAAAAAATGACCACCCACTACTCTTATCCCATACATGCATTCCCCGTAGATTAATATTGGAAGTCACTGGAGTCTTATGTAGGACCAGATAACTCTTGCTGTGCCGTCACGTCACCGGAAGTGACCCGGGTGTGAACTTTGACCCGGAAGTAACACGGATGTCACGTGACCGGAAGTGACGTCATCCGTGACGTCATCACCCTCACCCTCAATCATAAGGAATTTAGCCTTTCCCTACTACTATCACCGATTCGAATCAAAAATGTGCAGGTTAACACTCTACGAGGATTTATGATTTATCTGGACTTGTGAAGATGCTCTATTTTATGCGATTGACCATCTGAGCTGATATCTCAGCATAACTACAAGATATGGCATGTTTGGATTGAAAAGAAAATCCGCTTTTTGAATTACTATTACACACAATCATGAATTCCTCGGTTAGGAAATCATGGCTTTGGATGGTATTTTTAAATTTTAAAGCGCCTGTTAGTGAAAATTTGTTACACCAAGTAGACGTTCTATAGCTGCCAACTTTTAAATAATTTAGAAACCTTCCTGAAATATTGCTGATATTGTTATATAATCTTTGAACATATCCGTGACGGAATCACAGCGAAATGAACACGATTTTTTTTGCCTATTTTTTTGCGGCTTCGTTTTGGTCTGATTATCCTTATATATGCGATCTCATAAAGTAGGCCTATACCTAAGGATGATAAAATTTCTCTTCTCATATTTCCCACCATAAACCAAGAAATCAGTTGATTGAGTCATCATTTGGGTTAAACCTTCTCCGTGACGGAATCTCCAAATTTCGTGACTGAATCACATGTGCGCATTTAAAATCTTCTCGATAATTTTTTTTTTTTTTCTTTTCTTTCATTTAATTAGGTTTTTTTTATGAATTACACATTTTCTGGAGAAAATTATTCCTATGAATTTTTCAAATTTTCATCATAAAATTAAGATTCTTAAATGTTATTTTGTTCAGTTTATATTGTTGCTGTCAAATCGGGGGATTTGGCTTAATGTCACACTCAAGGTTGCTTCCTGTCAAATGGATATCTTTGCTACAGATGTTATTAAAAAATTGGTATAGGCTATGCTTCGAGTAAAATGCAACTTTTTAACCTTGCTGAATCTAGAATTTCCCGATTTGGTTAGGTTTATAAATTGTTGGAGAAATAATTCGATCATAAAACACGTCTTTTGTGTTATTGGTGTATTCCCAGAGATTTTAAGAAGCGACTAGACAAAAAACGCAACGCAAAAATATGAAGTGAATTTGCTGCAAAAAAGGTCTGTTATTAGCGATGCCGGCTTTTCCGACGAATTCATGCGATGTTCAGTTCACTGTGTTAAAGTCTTCTGGCTTGGAATTCTCAGGTGATGTTGAAGTGAAATAAAAAATCATTCTCATGTCAATTGCCTGATTATAAATCCCACTATGGGTCTTTTCTCGCAAAAATGCCCCACCCCCTCGGGCCACCCCCCTGCATCGTCCCCGGCCAAAGGGAGCTAAATCAGACAGCAGCCGAACTATACACGTCGCGCGGAGGAATATAACTCATATGCTGATACTGACCTCACGGTAAAGGCAAAGTCGAGAGCAGGAGAAAAGATGACAGAAATATCGCGTTGAAAGAAGGACGAGGTGGTTCTAGTTCGAACAGATTGGTATGGTAAGGACTAATAAATCGTCATCACACTTTATCTGGACAGTAGACTGTCATATCGGAATACAAGAGAGTGAAAATGTTCGGTAGTCGAACGCTGCGTAAATCATGAAATGTATGTCGAACAACTACCAACAAAATAGATCTGCTCCTCACAAAATCATATGGCATTTCACATAGAGACTTTTGCGGAACTAAAATATAATTTGTCAGAATGCATATAGACACCACTATTTTGTCTTACTCAAACAGCATTTGAACAGACCAAAGGACAGCAAATGTTTCCTCCGATCCCCGTATGATTTGTTGTGAAAGCAGAAAATTGATGAGGATTTGAGATGATGATTTTTATTGCATAATTGAATATTTCGTTTTGCCTTTGTCCGTGTTTTACCATGATGAATAATTCGCTGCATACCGGAATTTTAATTGCCAAGTACATAAACCAGAGTTTGCATGATTCTTGTAATAATTTAGCAACCTTGCGAGGCTGATCAATGCTTTGTAGGGCAAATCTATTTTTGTCCGCTGTGTCACTTTGTGATGGTTGAAAAATTCAATATGGCTGACATTCGTAAATACACATAATATCTGAAACATTTAGGATTGTGTGATTTTGCACTGGATTGGCTTGTGAATATTTTGAGGGTTCTCATCAACGCAAAACATCACAAAAGAAAGGCACAATGTAAATGTATGGAACAAATTCTACCAAACAACTGTCAACTAGTCCCTGCAAACCAGCAAAAACTCTTGTGATGCATGGGTGGTAGGTTTAGCTGTGGAATCTGACTCTCACTTCTAAGCCGGTATGGCTGAGAGCAGCTATGGTTTAATAGCTTTTGTAAACTGTCAGATTACAAGAAAGTCCTTTCTGTTGAAAAAATACTGCCTCGTGTGCTTCCTAGAACAACTGCTTTGGTCTCTGTGGCCGAAAAACAGTAAATCATTGAAAATTGTTAACAGTATATGGGTGTCGGAACAGTTATCGGACACACATCTTGTGCGTACGTGTTGTGCTCTTGATGACAAGGCAATAATCTGTCCGAATGTGCAAATGGCGCGAGTTAACGCATTAATCATGTCGACTTTATTTTGCATCACTGTACATGTATTTGGAAAAGCGTGCGACAGTATTTCCAAAACTGTCATACAAATCTGTCTGGAGAGGTTCAGGAATGAGCAGATGTTGAATGAAGTCTTAAGAGAAAAATCTACGCAGTTACCTATCTGATTTTGATTCTGTTTAGATATTATTCAACCTGAAGAGATATGTGATTCAGATTTATATAGTTTGATGAACAGTTCCTGTTATTTCATGCAGAAATGTTTGCCGGAAGAGTAGGTGTCGATTCACCGGGAATTTTCCGCTCTATACCGACTCTAGATTTTGAGCACTTCCCTTGTAAACGCATTCATTCTACAAAAATCTGAAGACATATTATTCAACCCGAGCATTATAGGATCATGGAAATATAATTACCATATTATAAATTTATGTTATAACTGTATCTTCAGACATAAATTTACTGTCCCCTCCATTTTGATAAGTAAATTTGAACTACACATTTAGTTTGAATTAAGACTATTTTAAGGCATTCCCCGTGCACTGTACGTTTATTGTATCCGTTTAAAAATGGATCTAAACAGGCCTTTCCAATAACTAGGTTTGACAGATATTGATCGTTCTTAACAGGCCACAAAATTTTGCGCGAACGATCGTTCAGTTCGCCTAGAGTTTATGCAGTACGAAATAAGCGCGAATGTTTTTTTCGTTCGTGTAAAAATGAATCGTATGTTACCATCATGACCGTTTGATTCAAAGCAATAGTTGTTATATTATCTCAATAGTTAGAATATGGATGGAACATAAGAAGCGAGTCTCGCGGCTGAAGACCACTCGTCACAGATGCATGCTGTGTTAAGCCCTGCCGAAGAAGCTGTATTTTGTCGACATACATGCCTGCTGAGTTAAGTCCTGTTGAAGAAGCTGTATTTCTCACTCCGTATAATCCATCCAATTTACATGTAAACCATCATGGACCACGATAGAAAGGGGGAACAACAGGGTAAACTTTGCCGGGAGCTAGATCTAACCAACTCTACAACTCCAATGTTTTATAATTATCCATGTGGTAATTAACTTCAATCTATTTCCTCAAATTTTCATGTATTCATGTTCCCTGGCATGCTCGCATTCACAATGAAAACAAGGCTCGTGATGGACATAAGTTTTCACTCGCTCAGTCAAAGACTGTCAAAAAACATCCTATAACATGCTGGATATTTACCTCTTGAGATATCCTCACGTAAACCAACCACACTGGTCAATATACATCTGTTGAGTGTTGTTATGCTGATCAAAATATGCGAAATTCATGCAGTGGGTAAACAGTGGATTCACTTTGTTCCCCATTATGCATTTTCGGCCAGATTATCGGTGATACATAACCATTTTGCAGAACATTTCTGCGAAACCTTTAGGTTCATGTTAACCCGAATAACCTTTCTGCGTAACCTATAGGCTATGCACACAAAATATATACGAACGATAAAGTCCTTTTCTGAGGACCGTAATGACACAGCTCTCACACTAAAATAGGGTAATCCCAAAAATAACAAAAATATAAATGACAAAAATATCTTCCTACATATTCAGCTATGGGAACTGTCAGCTGTGTCATTACGGTCATCAGAGGGGTACTGTATGTTTGCTTTCAAGACTACCGGTCTGCTACCTCCTATTTTTGTGGGGGTACTGTATGTTTGCTTTCAAGACTACCGGTCTGCTACCTCCTATTTTTGTGAGAGGCCCGTTGGCCGAGTGGTTTAGATTGCTGACATATAGTGCTGGTGATTAGGTGCTGTACTCTGGGGTCGCGGGGTTAAATCCTGCAGGGGACTCAACCAATTTTCAGCACAAGAATCTGTGCTATACTTTGATAGTGTAATTCCGAAAATAACGAAAATACTGTTATATGATCACTTTCTAAATGACAAAAATATCTTCCTACGTATTCAGCTATGGAAGCTGTGTCATTACGGTCATCAGAGAGGTACTGTATGTTCACTTTCAAGGCTACTGGTCTGCTACCTCCTATTTTTGTGGGACGTGCCGCCCGTTGGCCTAGTGGTTTAGATCGCCGACATAGTGCTGGCGATTGGGTGCCTTACTCTGGGGGTCGCTGGGTCGAATCTTGCGGGGGACTCGACCAGTTTTCAGCACTAGAATCTGTGCAATGCTAAGATAGTAATCCCAAAAATAATGAAAATACTGTTATAACGCGATCAGTTTCTAAATGATAAAAATATCTTCCTATATTCTCTCCGATTATAAATATGTGAATTTATTGGTTGTTGAGTCAACGGGAATAAAGTTATTCAAATTTAAATGCTTGTCCTCATAAAAAATGAGCCTCCATTTTCAAACATTTATTATTGAGAAGTTCCAAATTTTTCATTCAATTGTTAACTTTGCCGAGTAGAACAATCCTTCAACAAAATATCTGTGCCTCAGTTTGTTAATCCTCAGCCAAAATTTGGTTCCATTCGTCTGTCTGTCCGTCGCAGTTTTTTTGTTACCAAGATATCTTTATGACGACTTACCCTTGGCACACCAAACTTGCAGTGCACATCCATATGTTCATGACCCAGAACTCTTTTGAATCTGGACCCGATTGGGTGGAAACTTTGGCAGCCATCTTTAATTTATGCGAAACCATTAATCTTGTGTATCTCGGATACCATTTCGCTGTTCAATGTGAAACTTGGTATAGATCATCGATACATCAATAAACTTTTAAAGGTTATACCAAATGACTCTATACTACTTTGCATTAAAACATACCCAGTAGTGTTCCAAACAACAAATTAGTATTTTTTCTTGAATAATGTCGTCGAAGGGGGTTTTAGGACACGAATAGCACACATGTGGGGGAAACGTATTGGAGCCGTGACCTCTGGTGGATGACGTCACAACCTGATTACGATTGTGCCGTAAACGTCATAGTCTATGACGTCGGGCGTTGTTACGAAAGATTCATCCAACTGTGGGAGTTCTAGCGTGATGTCGCTGACATTTTGACGTCACAACAGGCATTTGAGCAAAATCGTAATCAGGTTGTGACGTCACAGGTCAGGCGGTCACAGCTTTCGCCGTTTTGAAAGGGGCATGAAATTGTCGCACTTTACTGCTGCTATTTCCAACCTTGGGCAGTTTGAAAACATACAAAAATGTAAAACATGTCTATATAATCACCTCCACAACAATTTAGCACAAAAAAGTAGCAGATTTTGAAACCATTTTGTATAACCTTTAAGGAATGACCGAATCAGTTTCCCTGATTGGGTGGAAACCTTGCGGTCATCTTTAATTTAAATGCGAAATCTTTAATGATTCATATCTCTGATACCATATAAGTGTTCTATACACAACTTGATCTAGAGCATTGATATATCAAGAGACTTGCAATGAATAACCACACACAATTCACCTCAGCAATCAGCAATTGCCGAGGTAAATGCCGTGGCATAATCAGTTCACCTCAGCAATATTTAACATGGTGTTAAATAGGAATTATTTTAATATGGCATTATTTTTGCCGAGGTGACCTTTCTGAATTGTGTGAGCTGAATTATAACCACATTAGTTCCTTTGAGTGGCAGGAAGGATGGGCGGCCATTTATGCATAATCATTAATGATCTCTGATACCGTTCAACTGCTTGATGTAAAATTTGGTGTACACCATCGAAGCATCAGTAGACCTACGATGAATGACAGAACTGGTTTCTCCGATTGGGCGGAAATCTTGGCAACCACTTTAAATTTTGCAAAATCATTGATGATCTATATATCCTTTGATACTGTTCAAGTGTTCAGTATGATACTTGGTATACATCATTGATATATCAAGAGACAAGTAATGACTGCCGGTTTCTCTGATTTGACAGAAACCATGGTGGTCATTTCTAAGTGCAAAATTTTTGATAATCTGTATATTTGTCACTTGAATGCTTGGTGTTCCCGACATCTTCAAAGTAGTTCGGTTCAAATTGGATACATGAAGAAATGCTGCCGCCCAGAGCTGAGGGGCTTTCAGATGCGCAGCTTCATATTTAAATTTGGCCCAGATCTTTTTCTGTGCAGTTTCAAGTGTTCTCAATTGAACAAACTTGAACAAAATCGGATAGCCACACTTTGAACATTACTATCTCCACAAGCAGAACACCATATAGAAAACTGAGGTGCCCCTTTTTCTTCACCTACATCAAGGTTCGTACATCATGGAAAAACCTGGAAAGTCATGGAATTTGAAAATTAATTTTCCAGGCCTGGAAAGTCATGAAATTTCACTTACGGTCAAGAAAAAACCTGGAAATTGAGAGGGAATGTAATTTGAAGAATAAAACCTATCATAAAAGAAAACACTCGCCTTGAAATGTCGTTAACGTCAACGAGAAATCCTGTTGGCCTTCTATTTCCGGTATAGAAAAGGGAAGTAACTCGTAACGACATTGTCATGGAAAAATGAATGGAAATTGCAGAAGGAACTAATTGTCCAATCACGCAACTCGTTACTGGAGGTACTTTGAAAGGGATATAACTCGTGATTGACATCGGTGCGGAAGGCAGGAGTTCCGATGGTATTCCATACACGACAAATAGTGCACTCACGGAATAGTCGGGGAGGGAAGTTATTCCATAGCAAAACGTTACTAAAATGTATTCGGAAATTAATCCCATCAGTACTGGATATTATTAGTATATTTTAATTGTTATTACGGGTTTAACTTGGCAAATGAACTTTGTTGAGAAAACTTAGCATACACGCCCGAGGGCAGAGTTGAAGCACGAAAAAGTTTGCGCATGTTCAAAGTAAACTCACGCCATTTTATGGAATCTTACAGTGGCAGGTCCCGGTCGATGCGGAGAGGACATTATTACTCAAGACTGTGATTGCGACTGGGCTGTTCATTCTAGTCATTCGCTCATAATTGAATTAATATATTTTTTTAATGATTTGTTTTACAAACAATGGACATTAATGCTGAGAGAACATTGTTACTCAAGACTGATTGCTGGAAGTCTGGCTGTTTATTCTAGTCAATCGCTCCTACGGTAATTTCCCTATCAATTCACCTTCCAAATTTAATTCGAAAACTGCCGATTCCTCCCCTGTCGTGATTTTTTCCATCCTAATAAAACAAAAACGAGAGCATTTTCAATATACCCGTGAAACAATAAATTCGAACACTCCCGTTTTCGTCGTGGAGTTCGTGCCGCTGAAAGTAAAGTGAATATGTTACTAAAGAATAATTTGTTACTCGGAATAATTTCTGTACAACTAAATCGTGACTAACGATACGCGTTGACACAGAAATAAAATACAAAAGTTCAGTTTTTGTTGTTGCGAATTCGCCATATCATAGAACTATGATACCTACACCTACTAACCGGGTTCTCATTAGCCGGAGGTTGGAGGCGAAAATGCCTGTCAACTGGCCATTTTGAGGCACCTACTTGATCAATAGAAAATAATTTAACGGCAATTTGAATGCTATTTTCGATGTCTCATTTTCTTTAATAAACAGATGATATGGAAGGACAAAGATATAAATGTTTCCCTCTGCTTGTCCCTGTCCGGGCTTCGGCGTAATAGTTAGTTTGCGCACAACTCCTTGGTCGAGGGAGCCATTATTTCATTTCTTCATAGCTGCATGATGTGTCTCATACATTTTGACTGCAGGAAGGGAGTAGTTGAGTATTTCATTTGTGCTACGGGGAGATGTCAACAGACATTGATGCTGGTGTTTTATTCACTCACCAATCCAGAACGACGTTTCCATGTAATAAAATGACAGACGTTAGTGTTTCCAACAACATGATAATCCAGTTTATAATCAACCAGGAATCAACTTTATGGAACAGACGAACATAAGATAATGCACCCTGATCTCATAGCTGGGTCAGTCACATTGACATCTCACGAGTGACATTGTAGACAAGTCAATGTATTATACAACCGATCATCATTGCAGGACTTGGCTTACAGTACATGTGAAATTTAGACGTTTAGTTTTTATGTATTTTCAATCCTTTACATCGCTGGACATTTCACTTTTTACTTCGTGTTTGAGGGATAATGAACCAAACGTCGGCATCACGGTACAGATTTAGCCGGGAAATATGGTCGACTGACTGCAGGCACGTGTCGCAATACTGTCGGGCTATCATCCCTATTGCGGTAATGGAAACTTCCACTGACCCGGTGTTGTAATCCCACAAGGTTTCCCGACGAATCGAATTGGAAGAGTTCACTTTCAAAATAGGGAAGTAAGGCACAAAAGTTTTCAACACGTATATCGCTTTTCAACAACAACAACGTGAAGGCAGATTTTTCTTTTGTTTCGTAGACTATATTTTCTTTGTATTTCATTCTTGAAACTTGCAACTCTGGTGGACACATTCACGACGTACGCAATTTAATGATAATAACAACTACACAGGGACTGCTTGAAGTTGAAGAAAAAGAAAAAATTCATTTACGGCGACAGATGGCTGATAAAAACTTTTGGGTCGGTAGCTTTTCGATGGGGTGGGCGGGTTACGGGACTCACTGAGACGCCCTGAAACTCCATTCTAGATAACACCCTTGTTGCAAGTGGTAAGTTTTCCAAGGAAGAGAGAAGCTTTCCATTCAAATATGCCTGGGTTAGGTCCTGGAAAATGAGGTAAAAGTCATGGGAAAAGTCATGGAATTTCAGGTGCGCAAAAGAGTACGAACCCTGTACATGTAGTTCAGAATAACCATGCCAAATTTTGAATCTCCATGATCAATACTTTCCCAGAGAAAAACGGTTTAACTTATAAAACTGGAGAAATTATCTAAAAGAAAAAAAGTGATCAACAGATTGGTGTATACTAACTCATAGTGCTGGTGTGACTGTTAATTGCCAGCTTAGCGTGTCTCCACTCTCAAGCAGACAAACATTTTGCCACTAATAACAAGATTTTGAAGGCTAGAATTGCACCTAAGCAAACATAATAATCTCACCTGGAGAAAGAATCTACATGTACCGTATATAGTACAAAGAAATGTACAATAAAAGTTTTTCATCAGTTTTGACCCCCCAGGTGGGCTACAAGCCCTAAACTGGTGATGGACTAGAAACCTTCCCAACTTGGCTGACCGCCATGACCTACATGTAGTTTATCAAGGGCAAATTCTAGTTATTGCAATATGGGCTCTCCGCATCATCACTGCCATCAGTATTTTTGGTGATTTTGGAGCCCAGCAAGATTTTACGTAGAGCCCAGAAAACATACCAGCGAGAGATTTAGGCAGTTTAGGATGTTGTCAACAGACGAAGTGCCCCAGTTGTCCGAGAGGGACATTGAATTTGCCCCAAGTTTAATTAATTAATATGTACAGTTGTATCTTTTGTAGGATTATAGCTCAGGGATTCATAGAAGTCCAAATTTTTTCTACCCAATATAAAATATTGAGTTCTTTTTATGCCCAAATTGAGTTTTTTCAAGTTTTTACGGCCCATCCACAAGTTGATATTGAGTTCTTGAATGTTTTTACCACCCTACCAATTAAGATATGAACAAACAGTTTCTGTAGTACTAAGGTGAGCTATCTAATGTGATTTGGATAATGGTCATCTGAATGACCAAAAAAAACACGTGTTCTGTATTGTAACTTGCTCACTTATTTTAATAGATTTCAAGACCATGGCATATTACTGACAATTTTTCTCATGTTTGACCCCGATCATGCCATCTCGATCATGCATGAGGAGTGTCTTGATGTTAAAATATTCTACAAAAATACAACTTATAAACAGAGGTAAGACACGTACCAGGATCATCCCCAAGAGAGTTCATATCAAAACATTCTGATGTTAGAACTTTAAGATCACAGATTCCAGTTTGAGGTCAGATTTGAATCTCGCTTAGAAAGACAACATGGTACGTATAACAATACGAAGATCAAGTAATTTCTCATCAACTTCACAACTTCAGATATCAGACTGTCCGTCTTTATCAAACAATCCCTTGGACCTCGTGTTTGTAGCAACAACAACAGCGGTAAGAGATCACAAACTATCATAAACATTCAAAAATATATCATATAACGCTTGCAAGAAACGCTATAAAATCCTTACATCATCAGCGGATTTTCACGTAAGTTATAGCAGCTGTCCAGCAGAATGATGTATTGAACTCGGACTCCTACTTTATGTCCATCGCATGGTCGCCGTCGAACTTCAGAACGAAGGAACTGTCAATAAATCCCGCCACCTCCAGGGGTAGAATTTCGCAAAATTTTGCAAGAATCAAGTTGGATTCTCAGTGACTTAGTTTGCGAGAATCTAAAGAATCCAAATTTACGGAACCAAGCATTTTGCGACCAGTTGCAATTTTCACTAGAGCTGGTTACTGCACAACTAGACATAAACTTCTCAATGGGAAAAATTGAAATTGCCTCATTTATTCTGAGGAGGGTGGTCCTAAAATAGCACAAATTAGTTCAGGCGAGTGATTGGTTATTTCCATTGATGAGCAGTATTCAACCCAAACATTTTTGCTAAGTGGTAAGTATATATACTCTTAATTTTATTTCATTTGTATCTTTGTATTGCATATGAAACAAATATTGGAATTGTCTGCATTGTAAAAAAAAAAGCAGTAAAACAAATAATTGTTATTAATGAACCTTTATATAAAGACTAGGCTTAACAGTTGTCTATGGATTTATATGAGATACGCAACAACATTAAAAAAATAAGGAAATTCCAGATTTTATTGTCTCACATTTTTTCATTTCATACCATGATGGTTTTTACAGTGAAAGATAAAGATGACCAACAAAAATTCTCGAGTCACGGACATGCACAAGAAATGCAATGCCGTTAAAGTTAAAATCTCGACCTCAAAAAAACTGACTTCTGAAGAAATGTGTGTTCTCAACGTAAAGTGCTAGACCGTGTTGTTGTTGTTGTTCATGACAGGTCTCATACAGGCAATGTCTCTGAAAAAACGATCCATTTTTATTTTTATAAATTTCCTACCGCTTGATTCTACTTTGCCCGATGTTCTGTCTTAGGGAAAATTGTTTGTCATTCTAATTATGAACGAATCCGAATCAAATTCATCTGCTAAATGATATCCAAAATGTCCCAGGTTTTATTTTCACTGTCGTGTACTTTTCCGTCTGCAGACCGCGTGTTCGCTGACCGCATTCAATTCCTTCATATAGACTGTTTTCGCCTGTTGGGTTTAACGTAGGTAGCTGTGCACCAGCAGCCGAGCGAAGGAGAATACACTCACGCCTTTGGCGCCAGTCGGGAACCATTACAGAGAGTATTCGAGGCTCCCAAAAAATAATCGAGCAAAGGTCTCCGAGGTTTAGTTAGCGCATTACGTCATCAAAACATGCGAAAACCGCCACTTCCGTTTGTGTTCGTTTCGCAGAAAGATGAAAGGATATCTCGCAGTTTTCTGATTCAGGTCAGCTATTTGACTTGAATTTCCGTGAAATATTGAATAAATCTCTCTGAATGAACAACAAACCCATTAAGCTAAGCTTTGCTTGCGCGAATCCAGTTGGATTTGCACCAATTCGAGTATTGAGTTTTCGTCAAAAACATTGAGTATTTATTGTCCAAAACGTACACTTTTGAGTTTTTTGCTGTCTATATTCAGTTTTTGACATTTTTTTACTACCGTTTAACGGTAGTAAAAATGGACGTCCATGAATCCCTGATAGCTACATGTACATGTACAGGTTTTCAACATTGTCTGGACCAGTTGTTGACGGACACATTTTTACCAGGTCAACTTAAACTTTTATGATATTTTATGAAGGTTCCTAGTTAAGACTCATAATTTGTGTCTCTCCAGTTTTGGTTTCTGCATTCAACATGGTCAAACAGGCCAGAATATTTCACGGTAACGATCGTTCCGTTTCCGTGTCGCTTCCGTCAAAGAAAAAACACGGAACCGATTTATCGTTTCCCATTATTATGCTCCCAATAAACGTGGTGTGCTTATGGTAGTTCCTTTACTCACTATATTTGTTTCATTCTGACCGAAAAAGGTATTCCAATAAGTATAAAATCTCTGTTTTATATCGTTAACATCAGGGAAGCCTTCGGGCTGAGGTCGGGTATGTTGTTGTTGTTGTGAACGTCGTGCGGTCGAGGTCGGGATTTCCTCAATCGTATGCGGACCAATGAAAGTGCTAGCTTGTCTTGTGCGCGTCATCAGTTTATGATCTCCCGGGAATCTCCCTCGTCTGACGCATGCATGGTGAACGTGCAGTCAACGTTGTTGGAAATGTCTACGTTTCACATGCATTTATAGTACAATTCTGTTGCTCCTTGTGTTTGACTGGGGAATGTCAGAAGCCACGAAACGAAAGGGGTATTTGGTTTCCTAAAAACAGTTAGAAATTGGTTGTTCAGTGTTGAATTTGATCCAGTAACTGACGATAATCGGAACATTTCAATTCTGCACTGCAAAGTGTGCACGGCACACTCTCAAGCTATATCTCGTGGCGACGTTAAAACCCTATTCACTCACTCACTCAAGCTATATCTCGTGGCCCCACATTGAATTCAATATGTTGACAGAATAACTTACGAACCTCTGTGAAGTAAATATACTTTAATTCTTCAAATACCTCACAGCCAATTCACCATGCTTGAACAATGATCACAATTTTATAAAGACATATGGCAAATGAAAATAACAATTTAAACAACATTTTGTGACATTTAAAAAAAAAAGGTTCCCATACAATTATTTCACGGAACCTAATATTAGTTTCCGGAGGGTTCCCATAGATAGAATACACGGAACCGAAAAAAAGTTTCCGACCGTTCACGAAATATTCTGGCCTGTCAAAGGTGTGCGCTGCCGTACGTTGAAATTAAAGCCCATAATGCTCTTGCTCTCTCCGTCGTGTGGCACTGTCACACTTGCATTCCCGCAGACGTTTAATTTCTCGCAAGCATTCACCAAGTCATGTGACCCACTTACAGGCATTACCTCTGAATTGTGAGAATGATAGGATGTCATGATGATGATAAAGAGGATAAAGTTACATCACTGCAGACCATCTTCATTCATGATTTACTAGTATCTTTCATGATCGTTTCTAGGGCTAGGCCAAAAATAATTATATGGGTATGAAGAAAACAACCACATAAACCTTCTTGATCAGGTTTGATCGTTTTGCTTTTTTGTCACCTCTTCAAATGCTGATGTAATGTATGTGCTACAAGTACAAGATTTGGGTGTGTATTCGTATTACTAGGGGTGATTTTCATGTTCACCACAGAAGTTGCAGCCAGGTCATCAGTGATCATGTTATTTTAGGCCGCATCAGAGCAGTACAAGCATGATGAGAAAACAGCAAAACACATCTTGTGATTATGTACTGTAGTGGCAACTCAGATAAAATGTAAGGATTTGTTCTTGGGGGAAATTTACACAACAACAAAAAACTAATAATTGAGGAATCTGGTGGCTATTGTCTTGACACAAAACAATTTGAAAAAAAATATATACTTTTCACCCCTTGGGCTTGTCGTCGTCTGCCTGTCCATCTGTCCGTCTGTGAACAGAATATCTCCTGAAGGATAAGAGTCCGGTATTGTAAATTCAAACCACATATGCATCTGGAGAGGGGTCAGAAGCCTATTGAAAATGACTGACCTTGACCTATTTTATCAAGGTCAAATTCTAGTATTTGCTATATTTTTTGAAGGATTAAAGCTAGGGTCTCCAAATTCATATTACAACTGCAACTGGTGATTGACTAGAAACCTATCCCAGTTGACTGACCTTGACGTATTTTTTTCAAGGTCATATACTGTTTTTTTTTATATAACCTGAAGAAATACAGCTAGGCTTTTCAAATTAATACTAAATATACATCTGGGGATGATCCAGAGATGTGCTGAAGGTCACTGACCTGGACTCATTTTATCAAGGTCAAATTCCAGTATTTGCAACATTTTTTTAAAGGTTAAAGTTAGGGTCTCCAAATTCATATTACATATGCAACTGGTGATTGACTAGAAGCCTATCCCAGTTGACTGACCTTAACCTATTTTATCAAGGTCATATGATGTTTAGTATGAAGAAATATAGCTAGGCTTTCCAAATTAATACTATGTATACATCTGGCGATGGTCCAAAGGTGTGTTGAAGATGACTGACCTTGACCTATATTATCCAGGTCAGATTCTTTTTAGTACAATATTTCATTAAGAATTATATCTACATTGTCCAAATAATCTGTATTTTATATTTGTCACTTTCTCATTCATGATTTACTAGTATCTTTCATGATCGTTTCTAGGGCTAGGCCAAAAATAATTATATGGGTATGCAGAAAACAACCACATAAACCTTCTTGATCAGGTTTGATCGTTTTGCTTTTTTGTCACCTCTTCAAATGCTGATGTAATGTATGTGCTACAAGTACAAGATTTGGGTGTGTATTCGTATTACTAGGGGTGATTTTCATGTTCACCACAGAAGTTGCAGCCAGGTCATCAGTGATCATGTTATTTTAGGCCGCATCAGAGCAGTACAAGCATGATGAGAAAACAGCAAAACACATCTTGTGATTATGTACTGTAGTGGCAACTCAGATAAAATGTAAGGATTTGTTCTTGGGGGAAATTTACACAACAACAAAAAACTAATAATTGAGGAATCTGGTGGCTATTGTCTTGACACAAAACAATTTGAAAAAAAATATATACTTTTCACCCCTTGGGCTTGTCGTCGTCTGCCTGTCCATCTGTCCGTCTGTGAACAGAATATCTCCTGAAGGATAAGAGTCCTGTATTGTAAATTCAAACCACATATGCATCTGGAGAGGGGTCAGAAGCCTATTGAAAATGACTGACCTTGACCTATTTTATCAAGGTCAAATTCTAGTATTTGCTATATTTTTTGAAGGATTAAAGCTAGGGTCTCCAAATTCATATTACAACTGCAACTGGTGATTGACTAGAAACCTATCCCAGTTGACTGACCTTGACGTATTTTTTTCAAGGTCATTTACTGTTTTTTTTTATATAACCTGAAGAAATACAGCTAGGCTTTTCAAATTAATACTAAATATACATCTGGGGATGATCCAGAGATGTGCTGAAGGTCACTGACCTGGACTCATTTTATCAAGGTCAAATTCCAGTATTTGCAACATTTTTTTAAAGGTTAAAGTTAGGGTCTCCAAATTCATATTACATATGCAACTGGTGATTGACTGGAAGCCTATCCCAGTTGACTGACCTTAACCTATTTTATCAAGGTCATATGATGTTTAGTATGAAGAAATATAGCTAGGCTTTCCAAATTAATACTATGTATACATCTGGCGATGGTCCAAAGGTGTGTTGAAGATGACTGACCTTGACCTATATTATCCAGGTCAGATTCTTTTTAGTACAATATTTCATTAAGAATTATATCTACATTGTCCAAATAATCTGTATTTTATATTTGTCACTTGACTGCCTCGTGTTTCTGACATCTTCAAAGTAGTTCGGTTCAAATTGAATACATGAAGAAATGCTGCCGCCCAGAGCTGAGGGGTTTTCAGATGCGCAGCTTCGTATTTAAATTAAATTTGGCCCAGATCTTTTTCTGTGCAATTTCAAGTGTTCTCAATTGAACAAACTTGAACAAAATGGGATGGCAACACTTTGAACATTACTATCTCCACAAGCAGAACACCATATAGAAAACTGAGGTGCCCCTTTTTCTTTACCTAGTTCGGAATAACCATGCCAAATTTTGAATCTCCATGATCAATACTTTCCCAGAGAAAAACGGTTTAACTAAGTTATAAAACTGGAGAAATTATCTAAAAGAAAAAAAAAGGGATCAACAGATTGATGCATATTAACTGATAGTGACCCCTGCAGTACTGGTGTGACACAAGTGTGAATTGTCAGCTTAGAGTATCTCCACTCTCAAGCTATCAAAAAATTTGCCACTAATAATAACATTTTGATGGCTAAAATTGCACCTAAGCAAACATTTATTCACCGAAATAATCTCACCTGGAGAAAGAATCTACGTGTATATAGTACAAAGAAATATACAATAGATTTTTTGTGTCAGTTTTGACCCCCAGGTGGGCTACAAGCCCTTAACTGGGGATCAACTAGAAACCTTCCCAACTTGGCTGACCATGACCTACATGTAGTTTATCAAGGTCAAATTCTAGTTATTGCAATATGGGCTCTCCGCATCATCACTGCCATCAGTATTTTTGGTGATTTTGGAGCCCAGCAAGATTTTACGTACATGTAGAGCCCAGAATACAGACCAGCGAGAGATTTAGGCAGTCTAGGATGTTGTCAACAGACGGAGTGCCCCAGTTGTCTGGAAGGGACATTGAATTTGCCCCTAATTTATTATGTACAGTTGTATCTTTGTAGGAGTATAGTTACATGTACAGGTTTTCAACATTGATGGATCAGTTGATTGGCTGTGACACATTTTTACCAGGTCAACTTAAACTTTTATGATATTTTATGAAGGATCCTAGTTAGACTCACATAATTTGTCTCTCTAGTTTTGGTTTCTGCATTCAACATGGACGAAGGTGTGCGCGGCTGTATATTGAACTTAAAGCCCACAATGCTCTTGCTCTCTCCGTCGTGTGGCACTGTCGCACTTGCATTCCCCCAGAAGTTTAATTTCTCGCAAGCATTCACCAAGTCATGTGACCCACTTACAGGCATTACCTCTGATTTGTGAGAATGATAGGAGGATGATGAGGATCAATTTTGACTGACCAGACCATCTTCATTCATGATTTACTAGTATCTTTCATGATCGTTTCTAGGGCTAGGCCAAAAATAATTATATGGGTATGAAGAAAACAACCACATAAACCTTCTTGATCAGGTTTGATCGTTTTGCTTTTTTGTCACCTCTTCAAATGCTGATGTAATGTATGTGCTACAAGTACAAGATTTGGGTGTGTATTCGTATTACTAGGGGTGATTTTCATGTTCACCACAGAAGTTGCAGCCAGGTCATCAGTGATCATGTTATTTTAGGCCGCATCAGAGCAGTACAAGCATGATGAGAAAACAGCAAAACACATCTTGTGATTATGTACTGTAGTGGCAACTCAGATAAAATGTAAGGATTTGTTCTTGGGGGAAATTTACACAACAAAAAACTAATAATTGAGGAATCTGGTGGCTATTGTCTTGACACAAAACAATTTGAAAAAAAATATATGCTTTTCACCCCTTGGGCTTGTCGTCGTCTGCCTGTCCATCTGTCCGTCTGTGAACACAATATCTCCTGAAGGATAAGAGTCCGGTATTGTAAATTCAAACCACATATGCATCTGGAGAGGGGTCAGAAGCCTATTGAAAATGACTGACCTTGACCTATTTTATCAAGGTCAAATTCTAGTATTTGCTATATTTTTTGAAGGATTAAAGCTAGGGTCTCCAAATTCATATTACAACTGCAACTGGTGATTGACTAGAAACCTATCCCAGTTGACTGACCTTGGCAGTATTTTGCAAGGTCATATACTGTTTTTTATATAACCTGAAGAAAATACATAGCTAGGCTTTTCAAATTAATACTAAATATTACATCTGGGGATGATCCAGAGATGTGCTGAAGGTCACTGACCTGGACTCATTTATCAAGGTCAGAATTCCAATTATTTGCAACATTTTTAAAGGTTAAAGTTAGGGTCTCCAAATTTCATATTACATATGCAACTGATGTTGACTGGAAGCCTATCCCAGTTGACTGACCTTAACCTATTTTATCAAGGTCATATGATGTTTTGGTATGAAGAAATATAGCTAGGCTTTCCAAATTAATACTATGTATACATCTGGCGATGGTCCAAGGTGTGTTGAAGATGACTGACCTTGACCTATATTATCCAGGTCAGATTCTTTTTAGTACAATATTTCATTAAGAATTATATCTACATTGTCCAAATAATCTGTATTTTATATTTGTCACTTGACTGCCTCGTGTTTCTGACATCTTCAAAGTAGTTCGGTTCAAATTGAATACATGAAGAAATGCTGCCGCCCAGAGCTGAGGGGTTTTCAGATGCGCAGCTTCGTATTTAAATTAAATTTGGCCCAGATCTTTTTCTGTGCAATTTCAAGTGTTCTCAATTGAACAAACTTGAACAAAATGGGATGGCAACACTTTGAACATTACTATCTCCACAAGCAGAACACCATATAGAAAACTGAGGTGCCCCTTTTTCTTTACCTAGTTCAGAATAACCATGCCAAATTTTGAATCTCCATGATCAATACTTTCCCAGAGAAAAACGGTTTAACTAAGTTATAAAACTGGAGAAATTATCTAAAAGAAAAAAAAAGGGATCAACAGATTGGTGCATATTAACTGATAGTGACCCCTGCAGTACTGGTGTGACACAAGTGTTAATTGTCAGCTTAGAGTATCTTCACTCTCAAGCTATCAAAAAATTTGCCACTAATAATAACATTTTGATGGCTAAAATTGCACCTAAGCAAACATTTATTCACCGAAATAATCTCACCTGGAGAAAGAATCTACGTGTATATAGTACAAAGAAATATACAATAGATTTTTTGTGTCAGTTTTGACCCCCAGGTGGGCTACAAGCCCTTAACTGGGGATCAACTAGAAACCTTCCCAACTTGGCTGACCATGACCTACATGTAGTTTATCAAGGTCAAATTCTAGTTATTGCAATATGGGCTCTCCGCATCATCACTGCCATCAGTATTTTTGGTGATTTTGGAGCCCAGCAAGATTTTACGTACATGTAGAGCCCAGAATACAGACCAGCGAGAGATTTAGGCAGTCTAGGATGTTGTCAACAGACGGAGTGCCCCAGTTGTCTGGAAGGGACATTGAATTTGCCCCTAATTTATTATGTACAGTTGTATCTTTGTAGGAGTATAGTTACATGTACAGGTTTTCAACATTGATGGATCAGTTGATTGGCTGTGACACATTTTTACCAGGTCAACTTAAACTTTTATGATATTTTATGAAGGATCCTAGTTAGACTCACATAATTTGTCTCTCTAGTTTTGGTTTCTGCATTCAACATGGACGAAGGTGTGCGCGGCTGTATATTGAACTTAAAGCCCACAATGCTCTTGCTCTCTCCGTCGTGTGGCACTGTCGCACTTGCATTCCCCCAGAAGTTTAATTTCTCGCAAGCATTCACCAAGTCATGTGACCCACTTACAGGCATTACCTCTGATTTGTGAGAATGATAGGAGGATGGTGATGATGATAAAGAGGATCAATTTTGACTGACCAGACCATCTTCATTCATGATTTACTAGTATCTTTCATGATCGTTTCTAGGGCTAGGCCAAAAATAATTATATGGGTATGAAGAAAACAACCACATAAACCTTCTTGATCAGGTTTGATCGTTTTGCTTTTTTGTCACCTCTTCAAATGCTGATGTAATGTATGTGCTACAAGTACAAGATTTGGGTGTGTATTCGTATTACTAGGGGTGATTTTCATGTTCACCACAGAAGTTGCAGCCAGGTCATCAGTGATCCATGTTATTTTAGGCCGCATCAGAGCAGTACAAGCATGATGAGAAAACAGCAAAACACATCTTGTGATTATGTACTGTAGTGGCAACTAAGATCAAATGTAAGGATTTGTTCTTGGGGGAAATTTACACAGCAACAAAAAACTATTAATTGAGGAATCTGGTGGCTATTGTCTTGACACAAAACAATTTGAAAAAAAATAATATACTTTTCACCCCTCGGGCTTGTCGTCGTCCGCGTCGTCTGCCTGTCCATCTGTCCGTCTGTGAACACAATATCTCAAGAAGGATAAGATTCCGGTATTGTAAATTCATACCACATATGCATCTGGAGAGTGGTCAGAAGCCTATTGAAAATGACTGACCTTGACCTATTTTATCAAGGTCAAATGCTAGTATTTGCTATATTTTTTGAAGGATTAAAGCTAGGGTCTCCAAATTCATATTACAACTGCAACTGGTGATTGACTAGAAACCTATCCCAGTTGACTGACCTTGACCTATTTTTTTCAAGGTCATATACTTTTATTATGATATAACCTGAAGAAATACAGCTAGGCTTTTCAAATTAATACTATATATACATCTGGGGATGATCCAGTGATGTGCTGAAGGTCACTGACCTGGACTCATTTTATCAAGGTCAAATTCCAGTATTTGCAACATTTTTTTAAAGGTTAAAGTTAGGGTCTCCAAATTCATATTACATATGCAACTGGTGATTGACTAGAAGCCTATCCCAGTTGACTGACCTTAACCTATTTTATCAAGGTCATATGATGTTTAGTATGAAGAAATATAGCTAGGCTTTCCAAATTAATACTATGTATACATCTGGCGATGGTCCAAAGGTGTGTTGAAGATGACTGACCTTGACCTATATTATCCAGGTCAGATTCTATTTAGTACAATATTTCATTAAGAATTATATCTACATTGTCCAAATTTATACGACATATGCCTGGACCTGAAGTCTATTGGTCATTTCCACATAAACGTTGCACGGGTGACAAATTTTCACTTTCCATCAGCATACTTAATTGTGATTTTTATTTAAGCTATATTAATCAAAGTTGCCCGAAGGGTATTGTCAGTCTTTTCGATGAGCAGATTAAGGGCGAGTTGTAGATCACTCTCCTGAAATGCTTTGGGGGAGCTGTCGCTCTCCTTGTCAATTGCTCGCCCAAAACACTACTGGGAGAGCTATCGCTCTGCCGGGACGAGAGATAAAATATTGCAAAATAAATTTTCTGTTCAACTATTACTAGTATAATTTAAATGGAATATATTTATCAGTTTTATGTAATTTTCAGTTTTTTAATTAATTTCTAATATACATGTATGTAAATTATTCTAAATATTTTCAACTTGGTATATACTATTTTTCGTCTGCTTCGCAGTGATGGCATTGTTTATTTTAGAATATACAATTCAATTCAAATCTATTTACCGTGCTCGCTGATTTCCCTGTAACAGATGATGAACCAATGATCGTGCTCGTTGTGTCTTAATAAGCCAATCACGCATCACTTTGCAAAAGGTGTTTGGTCAGGACTTTCGCGTTATGCGCATGTCAAAAGTTAGTCAAGTTTATTTCCGCTTTCTGTTTGAGTTTTCTTCGGAGGTACTCGTTCAAAATTAAAGTTTTACGGGAGGCGATTCTATTGTTTTATGATACCATTTAGCTGGATTTCGTTACAATTATGGGCGAGTGATAAATCGGTCGCCTGGAGGTCTTTGGGCGTGTGTGGGCGCGAGCGCGAGCGATCGCTCGCCCTTCCTCGCAGAGACTGTATTGTCGTCGTCAGCGTCGTCTGTCCGTCTGTCTGTCTGTCTGTCCATCTTTCTTGTGAACACGATATCTCAAGAAGAATCATAGCCAGGCATTGTGAATTGATACCACATATGTATTGGGTGAAGGGTCAGAAGCCTATTAAAAATGACTGACCTTGACCTATTTTATCAAGGTCAAATTCTAGTATTTGCTATATTTTTTAAAGAATTGAAGCTAGGGTCTCCAAATTCATATTATATATGCAACTCGTGATTGACTAGAAGTCTATCCCAGTTGACTGACCTTGACCTATTTTTTATAGGTCATATACTGTTTATTGTGATATAAGATGAAGAAATAAAGCTAGGCTTTCCAAATTAATACTATGTATACATCTGGCAAAGGTCCAGAGGTGTACTGAAGATGACTGACCTTGACCTATTTTATCAAGGTCAAATTATAGTATTTGCTATATTTTTTTAAGGATTGAATCTAGGGTCTCCAAATTCATATTACTTATGTAACTGGTGATTGGCTAGAAGCCTATCCCAGTTGACTGACCTTGACCTATTTTTTCAAGGTCATATACGGTTTATTATGGTCTAACATGAAGAAATATATCCAGGGTTTCAAAATTGATATTATGTATACACCTGTTGAAGTTTCTAAAATGAGAGAACTGCAGTCAACCCTTCTAGATCACCTTTCTGTCAACCTACACTGAAAGTCAAAGTTCTAAAAATACATCTTATGCAATGATTGCTGAATGTAAACAATATACAATTATTGCATGTTATAGAGTGGGACATCACGATTTGTCAGCTCGAGACAAGTGATGTACAACGAGCGCGCAGCGCGAGTTGTACATCACTTGTCGAGAGCTGGCAAATCGTGATGTCCCACTCTATAACATGCAATAGTTGTTTTATTATACCGAATGTCATATTTGAATAAAATGGGACTTTATAATCATGTGAATGAGGACCGTACGGTGAAATAAGCATATCGTGTTCAACACTGCGCGGACTGTTGTTGATTTCAAAACGCCGTGTCAAGATCAACTGTTCGACCTCGGCTTGTTTGTCGACTCAATCGCATAATTTGGAAGAGTAACGTTATCGGTGATCTTGCGTACCTTTTCAAAAGATGTCAAATTTATTTCATTCAATTATCAAATCACATTCACCAATTTCTATCACCAACGGGCCGACGTATACACGTCAGGCCGACATATACACATCAATCTTCGTTTCGGGGAGTATGTTGGCGCGCGCGCTATGGGAGGCAACTCAAGCTTGGTCCGACAGATGTCGCCGTGGAATAAATGTCATGTCCAGCGCTCTGCCGTGGTACATGACATTTATTCAACGGTAAGGCAAGATATGACTGCATAATCACTGAACATCACGATTTGTAGAATGACACGTGACAGGCTGTCAACCAATGGAAACATTACGAATTTACATGAGGTATAATAAAATATTTTGTATCAATGTAAAATTGTACCAATGGAAAAATAGTCCGATAACGTCATGGCCAGGAGTAGTAATTAGTTTAGCTACATCACCGTCTTTGAAGGTGTTATATACTTAGGTGTATGCAAAAAAATACCATGAAATTATGGATATGTAATACAAAAGATATACTGCATGCGGATAGTGAAAAATTGCAACATTAGCATACAAGCTTGAGATATGTCTTTTGTGTCTCCTTGACAGTCAGTCAATATAGAGTGTGACAATTGTGCGCACGTGGCCTAAAGCACAAATACTGGAGAAGCAGTGACGCCATAATTTACACATTAATGCTGGTTATTATGATAATTATGACTAATTATACCAACCATAATCGTTCTGTGTTTCATTTAAAATGTTGCGTTAATACTATGAAAGTATTATATCTCTATCTGTCTCATCGCCATAGTAACGAGAACATGTACAGAGGAACGGAAAACTGTATATTTTAAAAACACATTGTTAAATATTTTGGTTAGTGAAAACTCGATCGACCCTGGCAATGTACATGACCAATGAATAAAGCCCTATATATCGACGCATCACACCAGCATCCGCTTTGATTGTCTAAACATATCTGAAAAACTTGAAAAACTTTCTCGAATAGTGTGGTCACCGCCATAAATACAGCTTGTTGGGATATTTACTAGAGGCCTCCGTAATAGGATACTAGGTATTAGCTTGGAGCACTAGAGGCAATTAATTCACTGAGATGGCGTACTTTTCTCCAGTACGGCGCCTGACTGTAATCCGACGATACGTCAAGGGGGTTATCACAGAAAGAAGCTTATGAATTGATGGCTCGAGAATATGATCAAATGCCTGTATAGTGTATCGAAATATTATATTTGGTTTTATAAATTGATAGCTCCGCTTCTCCTGCTCATTACCCAATCCCTCATTCCTATCCTGAATTAAGCTAATTTAATTCACGTTCTATTCGTGTCTTGCTCTCCTCGGATGGCATACGACTCTTGGTCGATAGAGGCGCTTTATCTTTATTACCTGGGTATTGCAGGCATAGTTTTGTGGTCCTTACATTAAGGATGAATTCGGACACTTTGGATGTTATATCTAGACGCCTAACTGGAATTCTAGTATACAGCCTTTCGCGGAATACACGAAACCCAAAATCAAACCATGAACAAAATCTGAAATAACTTTTTTCTTCCTTAGACTAGAATTAGATTCTTCTCAAACTAGAAGTGTCCTGAGTGCCTTTTGTGATACGAAGTGGAGCGTTCGACCCACTTTGTAAGAATCGAATTCCACTTTTACATCGATGATTACCTAACACAGCCACCACGTACTTTAGATTTGATCTTGACAAAATGACCCCGGTATCCGCTGACCCTATTCTGGCTGAGATCGTATGATTACAGACTGGTTCAAACAGAACCTATCGATTTTATACCTTCTTACTCAAATTGATCAATTTCGTTCCTGGGCACTGGTTGTCGATAGGATATACAGACAGAAGTATTCTTCTTTATAGATAACCCTATCTGAGGTGTGGGGATGTCCCTTTCAAAGCAGCTGCGGAGCAGGGAGAGCATGATAACTGAAACTTTCTGATTTTTCTGCGAATCTTATTGGCGTCATTTTAAAATTGATTGCGTAATCCTACGTATAGAGAGAATCATGGGAAAGTTCAAAATGGTGTCCACAAAGGGTCATCAGAAAGTCGCTTTCATTATTTTCTTTTCATTTTTTAGGGAAAATATTCAAAAGATAAAAAAAAATAGAAAAACTGATGAAGATGATGACGTTATCATGACGATCATCTTGGATTTTTACATTCTTTCTGTAGAGCTTGACTCAACTATATAGCACAGAAAGCTTCAGCACTCAATCTCAATGGATAACAAAAATAAATAAGGGAAGGGCTACTGGGACACTCCAATCACACAAGCATGCTAAATGTTCTCTGGAATCTCCCATCTTCAATCGTTGCACATCGCTATAGGCATTCGTTGCCAATGTCAAAGTAGTCTGTGGACACTTGTGCTGATGATTCAAGAATGCATTGTTCCATGCGCATAATTTCGCTAAGAGTTAGTTTATGAGAGAAAACTATGTTGCAAGAGTTTCTTGGGATAAAATAATTTGTCTACAAAAGATACAAATGCTTGATGGTATTGCTATTTTATATACAGTATCTTTAAAGGTGTCTGATTCTGTAATTCAGCTGTTCTATTCATGAGTACTATCGAAGTTAACTGACGCCATTACATGCGTTGTGAGCTTGCACTATTGAACATTTGTGCATAATAGCTACTTGCAAATAATTATGGGGAGAATGTTGTCAAACTTGCCCCATCAACTGCATGGTTGCTTTCGTTTATGTCAGACTTCTTTGCGGCCTGTCTTTGCGATTTAAAATATCCTATCAGAGAATTTCGCTTTGGGTTGCTGCCTAGTTTCCGTAACTGTTGGGGGTAATTAGACACAATTTTTCACTTAACGCATCATTCATTAAAGATTCGATAGGTTCAGGTCTAACGCCAAGAAACGATTCAGTGGCAATTGCTTTTAACGCTCATCTGTTAGATAGCCCAGGGATGAGGTCTTTCCGCGTGTTCTGCTTTCCGGTAGTCATGCACTCCACAAATGGGGAATTTTGTCAATTATATTATCTATAATCAAGATCTGTTTGAGAAAAAAACCCAGATTTCTTCCTGAACAGTAAACGCATATACAATCACTCCAGTCTTACCCTTGTTATCGGTCATACTGGCTAAGATGAGATTTGAACTGGTATGAGTGCTGTCCCAAGAGAAAGCTTATCCATACATATTTCCGAATCCGATTTCTCATCGGATGATAGTAGTGATACCACTGGGGATGTCAGGGGTATCGTGCATCGATTCTGGATTCTCGATTTCCAGTCCACGTGTGACGGGTACAGGCGATGAAGGATGTCACGTTATTGATATAAGCGGACACCGAAAGGGAGAAAGTTCCGTCATAAAGTGCGACAGGGAATGTTCCTCAGCTCAGAACAACACATTGATCAGTGAAATCGTCCTCCGTAAAACAGCAAGAAAATGCATCGCCCAGTCTGATCATCGGCTCTGAATGGAATATTCCCGGCAAGGCCAACTCAAGTCGAACAATTTCTCCTCTTCTGCATGGTTTCATATCTCATTCTTCCTTCGCAGAATTTTTTGTGTGTTTCAGTTTTCCTGACCTAAATAATTATCCCTGGCTGAGAAGTTTCCCTCCATACACAATGTGCAAATGTGCAACAAACTGTCAAAACTGTTTGAACCACGCTTGGCCTACCGAGTGACGTGCGCGTGCACTGAGACGTTGCTAGGAGTTACGAACTTTGTTGACTGTATTTATACGCGCAGGGGTTTTCCCGTTACAAGAATTAAACCGAAGAATTCGTTCGTTTCACGTTCAATTTCTTCTCTTATTGAAATAGTTTTGCTTGATTAATTTAATTATAAGGATTGACTGTGATTTTTTTACGTTCATTGGTAAAACCGCTGTGCAAACTTTGTATGATCCGCTACGCGGAATCAATTAGTTTGCACAGCGGTTTTTTTAAGTTCATACCCCAATGAACGTAAACAAAAATCACAGTCAATCCTTAATAAACCTTAATTCTCTCTCTCTGTTATTCGAGCATTTCTATGTTAAAAAAGAACTCGTATATACCATGCCAGCAAGCAGCTAAATGTGCTGAAAAGACTAGCCCACAACCTCGATCAACAGTCAAGACTTTTAATATATAAATCGTTTATCTTATCAAATTTTAATTACTGTCCTGCCGTATGGCACTAATGTGGCTCTTCTAACACTAAGAAACTGGATAAATTACAATATAGAGCTCTCAAGTTTGTGTTTGCTGATTTTAATGCCACTTATGAATCTCTCCTAAAGAGAGCCAACCTACCTACTTTAGAGTTATCCAGACTACAAACAATCGCAGTAGAAGTTTTTAAGTCTTTTAACAAACTGAACCCTTTGTATATGAATGAGATGTTCAATGCCAAAATTACTGGATATAATCTTAGAAGGACAAACACTATTGCCAGTCAGCATAGAAGAACTGTAAATGCTGGTTTACACTCTTTTACTCACCTGGGAACTCAAATTTGGAACGAAGTACCAAATAATCTTAGACAAACTACAGATATTAAAGATTTTAGAAGACTCATTAAATCATGGACCGGTTTTACATGTAACTGCCGATTTTGTAAAGGCTGATTTTAGCATATAAGCAATGTTTTTATGCTGCTCTTATCTTGTGTCTGCAGACTTACACACTGTATACATGTAATCTGTCAAATCTGGTTTTAGCATAAATACACTGTTTTACTGTCCTGATTGTTGCTTTTAAAGTCCTATCCAACGTTTTACTGTCTTTTTTTTTATAGATCATACTCTCACAAGCACAATCCTTTAAAGGTCAATTCTAGATGTCTTACTGAATTGTACATGTACCTCTTATAACAGAATTTTTAATATTTCTCATACAACATATAACAACTGTAAATATTTGTATTCACTGTTATTTTTTAATTATATTTTAGTATTTACATGTAGCTCAGATATATTAGCTCCTGTCAGCTAGCGTTACCATATTATAATTCTGAGGATAAATAAATATTGTATTGTATTGTATTGTATGCTGGACCAGGGTATAACAGAGTGAGTATTATTTTTTTATTTTTTTTCAATTTTATTTCACCAAAAGAAAAACATAATTCGGTTGTTACAATCTATTATAATGGCGGGATGAAAACCCCAAGGGGCTTGTTTTATCCCAGTATACAGGGTTCTAAAATATCGATTTAATTCCGGTGAAGTTTAATATATAGACTTTGTTCACCAAAGAAAATATATATATATAAAAACACATAACGACAAATTAACACAAACATACATGTATATTGTGGCACACAGTATCCAGGGATACTGTATCCCAGGTTGATTTAAAGTTCCAGTTTCCACGAGATACTCTGATACAAAACATTAATAGGCGAGCGGCAGATCCTAGAAAAGGGCCTTATTTTTTTAGTGTAATGCACCCACCCTACACACACCTGGATCATACATCATTTTAAAGCCTATGGTCTCCACTTTTCAGATCTACCTGCAGTACTGTTGAAATGTGGTGCCGTTGCCATGGAAACGAGCTCCAAAAAAGTCATGTTAGATTTACCATTTTCCTCACTATTGGAACACTTGATAATATGGATAACATAGATTCTTGGGTGCAAAGGTTCAAATGATGATCCAAGCGCAAAATTTGACATGGGTAATCTAATTAGGACACTTTTTCCAGAAATTAATGTTAGCTAACTGAAATCCAAGATGGCGGCTATTTTCCAAGATGGCCGCCGAAGGACCCTGCTAATACCTGATTTTGTCAGAAAAAGTGATGAAATTTTACGATTGGAATTATTTTGACCTTCACGTATATACTTTTAGAGAGGGAAAAGCAGATTCTGGTATCTTTGTGTACTTCCAGATATATGTTCTAACATTCCTGAATCTGATGATGTCACTATTGAAGCGTTGTGCCATGATGTGATCAATTCGAGTTTGCAGTGTGTTATCATTGACTGGAGTTTTTGCATTAGTGATCCCATTTGATTGAGGTTATGTCTTAGTTACGCATTATTAAGTCTATATAATGTCCTTTACTAAAAGATTATTTCCATAATTTGATGCATGAGTAGGCTTATCTTGGAACAATACTTCACCTTAAATTGTGTTTCGGTCTAATCTGTGCCACCTGTTGGCCATTTTGGAATTTTAACAACCTTTACTTATTAGGGTTAATATAAATAAATGGGCTGTTCCTGTCTGTTGGTTGTTAGCAGAATGTTCCGAACTGACAAGGAGTTTATTTGGGATCAATTTGCTCACACTATTCACTGTACCCCCGAAGAACGTTGTACGGATTTAATTATTCAGTGTGCCCAAATAGGACACATGTCGGAAACTGGACCCTGGGTAATTTCACCTGGGTAATTAATCCCATGGAGTATTGTAACGCTGGATCATGGGAAATGTCATATCCATTGGGCTATCTTTCTGTTTGCCACCAAACATGGCAGGCTTATATACTGCATCAAGGAGAATGTTCAATTGGGCTTGATTTTCCACTGTGCCCAATTGGAACCCACATCGAAAACTGGACCCAGGATAATGCCGCCTAAATATTTTTCCTGAGAATTATATTCCCGCCCTGAAAATTAGTGCAATTACCTACTGGGTCCCAGGGAATGTTCTGTTGGATTTATTTTCTCTTTTTTTAAATCGAGATCTACAGTTTCACATATTAATGCCGCTGTTACAGAGGAAACGGGCATAAACGATCACACGACATTCTGAAATGCCTCCTCCAGAAGGGGTTGAAAGTAACGTTAATAATAAATACTACAGGTCATTGTACAGGAAATTACATAAATATCTCCAGCGAGACTGGTTTGAACTTGAATGGGACAGTTCTGGACAGGAAACCGGCATGTAAGACACTACCGAATTATCGAATGTCTCATCAAGCTCATATAGGTAATACACTAGTAGTAGGGAAAGGACCAATGTGGTCGCATTGAGGCTCTTTTGTGTGCGGCTGATGACGTCACATCTGATGACGTCATGGAAAATGTCACTTCCGGTGCGAGGTCACGTCCGGATCAAAGGTCAAAGAGCACTTCCGGTTACGTGCTATCCGAAGATGACGTGGCTTCCGGTGTCAATTGATGCATGCGCAGTCGGTCAGTAGCAGAAAAAAGGCATTTGGGTGGACGTTTTGGGGTCGAGGTGGACCATCCTTGGTTTAAATGGGTCGTGTGAGGTGTCATATTGAAGCGCTCGTGGGGTAGCGTCCGATTGAGGTGTCTTGTTATGGAACTGCCATCAATCTGCGCATGCGCAGTCGGGTAGTTGTAGAAAAAGGCCATTTGAATGGGCGTTTTGAGGCAGAGATGAACCATCCGTGATCTAAATGAGCCGTGTGAGGTGTCATTTGGAAGGACTCGTGGAGTAGAGTCTGACTGTGGTTGCAGTGAAACTGCCGTTAGTCTAACACTAGGGAGTAAGTTCCCTATATTCTGTACCTAGTCCCATACGCAGACAGTTGAGAGAAAGAAAGATCAGCACGTTCACAGATGTATTTTAGTATTCCTCCATCACATCACACCCACACTGGGGGAGCCGCGTTGGGTGTGTTCATATAATAGTATGGCCGAAGATTGACACTCCGAATAGCGGATTCTGATTGGACAGGAATAACCGAAAATATGTCAAGCGGATAAGAGGGACCCTGACAGATGCAACATAAAATGACGGCTTCTGATTGGACAAGAGCAGTCGATGATGCATCTGATACACACCATGCTATTATGTAAACACACCCGACGCTACTGCTGGCCGACTGTGCATGCGCGGATTGACAGCACTTCCACTACAGACCACATCAGCCTGACTCTCTCCCACGAGTACTTCAATATGACACCTCACACGATGCATTTGGACAGTAAATGGTCCACCTCGACCCCATAATGTCCATTCAAATGTCTTTTTTCTACTACTGTCCGACTGTTCATGCGCAGATTGACGGCGACATCAATCTGACTCTACCCGAAAAGGGCTCCAAGGTGGCACCCCACACGGCCCGTTTGGATCATGGATGGTCCACCTCGTTCCAAAACCGTCTATTCGGATGCCCTTTACCACTGGAGGCACTTCCATTAAAAACCACCCCAGTCTGATGTTCCCCCAGGTGCGCTTCAACATGACACCTCACACGAACCAATTGGACCACGAATGGTCCACCTCCAGCCCAAAACGCCCATTCAAATATTCTTTCTCTACTACTGCCCGACTGCACATGCGCAGATTGACGGCAGTTCCACTACAAACCACTCAAGTCGAACACTATCCCACGAGCGCTTTAATGTGACACCTCACACGGCCCATTTGAACCAGGGATGACCCACTTCAACCCCAAAACGTCCACCCAAATGCCTTTTTCTAACCGAATGTGACATCATCAGAGAACAGCCTCAATGCGACCAGATTGGTCCGTTTCCTAATACTGATACTCGCTGGACTATTAGGAGTAGAGTGGGTGAGATTCTGTGGAAGCTAAAACCGCCTTATTATTTCCATAGGTCGACGCCGTGATTTGCTGGCCTGGATGAACACATTTTCATCATTGGTTGCATTCGGTTGCCCTGTTCTGCTCACTGAAAAGGACATTGAACAATCATACACTGGTTTATTTAGAAGGAAAATCTCATCATCCTTAGTCCTGATTCATCTGACAAAGCCGAACCATGACATTTTCGAACGCAACGTTGGTTATCTTAAGACGTACAACACTTTGTTCTCTCTACCACGGCTGATGCAAGAACAGCTATGAGCTAATAAAGTTGTAATCAATTGGCTAGGTGGAGACGTTACGGTTATGTTCAGCCCCCTCCCCCTCCCCCGGCCTCGATCATTGAGCTCATTGGCCCAAGACTACCTTTGAATGAAACTGAGGGCTGTTGCTGGTGCCGTTTAATTTACAGTAGTTGAAAGGCGAATTTTTGTGACAGGCGTCCTGGTGGTGTCGGTTTTCTCATACTTGTTTTATCACTTTCGATGACCAAAACTTGTATTAACAGGGATAATCGGCAGCCATCTTGGTTAATTTTCAATGCCAAATGAGTGACCCAATCGGACCATCCTTGCTAAGTTTCATTCTAGTATCATAATTTGAACGTTTGCATCTGAAAATCTCTGTTATGCACTTTAAATGTTTACCATAGTAAGACAAGCGTTCTGAGAACCTCGTCTTGTGGGATGATCCGCTGAAACTGCTGCAGTATTCAAAGCATATATGTAGAGCAAACTTTCCAAGTAGCCTACAGGTATACATGTAAAATTTGCCTAACAAAAACCTTATCATTGGCAAATTACTATGTCGAAACCCTCAAAATTTGAGCAAAAAAATAGTATTTCATCTCATAAACAGCACAGGCTCATTCGCTCAGCATATGAGACATGTTTAACAAGTTTCATAATCATCCAATGAAACCTGACAAATTCATTTAACTTTTCAGTACATTTTTGTCTAACAAAAAACACTCTATAATTGGCAAATTACTAAGTCCAAAGACTTTTAATTTGGAAAAAAAAATCATCTCATAAATAGCACAGGTACATGCTTTAATCATATGTAACATGTGTATCAAGTTTCATAATCATTCAATAAAACTTGACAACTTCAGCAAACTTTTTATGTACACTTTTGCAAAACACAAAACTTGATCATTTTCCATAATTTGGACAAAAATTAATATTTCATCTCATAAATAGCACAGGTAAATCCTTCAATCATAAGAAACAGGTGTACCAAGTTTCATTATCATCCACTAACAGCTGACAACAGCAGCAAACTTTCTATGTACAGGTATACATGCCCACTTTTGCTAAACAAAAAACCTTATCATTTGCCATAATTTGGAGAAAAATTTAAATTTCATCTCATAAATAGCGCATGTACGCATGTACATTCTCTAATCATAAGAAACATGTGTACTAAGTTTCATAATCATCCAA
>JAVTVY010021769.1:0-86353 GCA_036873755.1 Hanleya hanleyi
GGATAGATAGGTCTGTATGCGCCTCAAGAGGATTTCGCTAAATCCATTATGTGAACTGATTTATTGAGCGAAAACGACCCCTTTTACCTCCATTTTTGAGAGCAGGATTCTCATAACCTGTTGATTATCTTGAACATCTGATGGCCATCTTGGAGTATCTGTTGGAGGTCAGGTAACAGTTTGGCAAAGACGTTACCTTAAAAACAAGTTAGAAAACGCGCGAAGAGATATTGCTCGTCATTGATCAATCCTCTCAGTTGAACCGAGTGTTGTTGGTGTTACAGAGTATTTTGGAGATTGCCGAAAAGCGTATGCCTGAAGAAAATGGCATTGTATGCGCAGTGCATTTAGTTCCTGGACCTGTGTGAATGTTAAGTATTGAGCGTGCAAGCCCGTAATCCAACAACAAAGTGAAAACTACAATTAAGCTAAGCCACTTTCGGACAATCCAAAATGAAACGCAATATGAAATAAGCTCCTGCAAAATACAGAAGAAAAGTTACCATACAAATATTGAAATGATTTTTGAGAGAGAAAGAATGAATTGGTCGTCAGCGAGATTCGAACCCATGATACCAAATTACAACACATATAAGGGAAGTGGGAAGAGGTGCCGACATACTGACTGCGTCACATGACTTCACAGAAGATTCTTCTGGTAAACCTATTCTAAAGCACATACCAAGAATCTAACGATTCGTGATATGTGTTGTATCTCAGGTACGCTTTTATTGTACCTGTTCATGTGGCAACTTGGATGATATGACCACACGGCCCCTAGCCCCTAGAAATATCATTTCTTCATACATATATTGGTAAGGGCGATTCATTTTTAGTCGAATAGTTGACAATGAATGTTAAACAATTTCTCAAATTTATTTTCATACAGAAGTGAACAAAGTTAAATTTGGGAAATTGTTTTAAATTCATTTTCAACTATTCGACTAAAAATGAATCACCCTTACCAATATTTGTATGGTTATGTTTCTGTATTTTGCAGAAGCTTATTCCAGATTGCGTTTAATTTGAATTGACAAAAGTGATACAGCTGTAACGAATATTGGTATCCCCTAAACGATAAATCGGAACTAAACACAAGCCCGAACCGTAGCGCAAGTCTGGAACGAAGAGTGCACGCCAACCCGGAAATGTGACGAAAATCGGGGTCCACATGATGCCACAACGCTCAGCATAAATACGGGTATACGACGGATATATAACTGAATGAACTTACCGTCCAGTATTTGAGTCCATTCTTGGTCTGTGATATCAACAGAGAAAACTGCATAATGTTCCCGTTGACAAAGAAACTGTGCGAACAATATACGGCGATATCATCAGCAGTAACGAAAGTGAAACTAGAAGTCGGAAATTCCCCAAAGTCTACTTGGTTATAATGATTGGAGTTATCGTTCCTAAACTGTACAGTGGTGTGAGTTGTCTTTGACTGGATGGTACAGATGGCGCTGCTGGAAAGTGTGATTGATCCTACGGGCAACTAGACGTTACATGTACGCGGTCTGATGTGTATAAAAGGCGAAGATCAGGCATGGAAATCACTTCGGATCTGAACTGCAACCAGGTAACTCTTCTATTGGGCAAATAGACTGAACAGTGTATTGCATGTGTGGAGAGATAAGTTCGTTTACTACTGATCCGTTGCGTTCCAGATTCGGACCCGCTTTTAGAAAATCACCTTTTCTGACAGGAGAGTTCCGACAGCATGGCGTGATTTAGCAGACGTGAATTGTTGTGTTCTGAGTGCGCGTTGGCCTGGTTAACTGTGTGAAATGGCCGTAGCCCGGTGAACTGGGGTGAATAATATTCCCGAGGAACTGTGGAATGTTTGTGCGCATCGCGGGTAGCACGATCGGCTACAAGTCTGTGGAAATACCATTTCGGACTCTTCATGTGAACGAAGCGTGTTGGCTAGTAAAGGGGTCAATGATCGGTTACGGATTACTGTTCTCGATCTCTTCGAAGAACAATGTGTGATATCTGGACAATAACAGTGACTTCTATGAACAGGAACATTCATGGAACTCTATAGGAACAATGATGGATTAAGTGTGAAACAAATTGAACTGTAAGTGAACATTCTCTTCATTCCGAACATTGATGAACTATGTGTTTTTATCAGAGTAATTCACCAGTTGGTTGTTTATGTTCGTAATCGGATTTAATACAATGATTTGTTGTTGAATTGATCTCTGTCTGTTTATTGAATGAACCGTAATTTCCCGTAACACATGCACAGACGTGTAATCGGTGGACGGTGCCTGTACGAAGAAGAGGGAACATAGGAAGTCCAGTGAATGTAGTATTAGTGAAGGGTATTGAGCAGTAGTGTTGTCGGCGAATGCTGAGCTTGCGTTCGGGCGACTGGTAATATTCCCAGGGTTATGGAATTGGGCTGCTGATACATGGAAGCACTATACCGCACTGGCGATACCTAGGATCCAACTGTACCTACCTGATTGGAGCTCGATGGAAGAAGTCACTCTCACAAGCCAGCTTATGTGTTGGGGGCCCTGAAGTGTTTACGGTGGAGAGGCATAACGCTATCTGAGAGCGTTCTCACCGTGAAACGGGTGACAGAAAACTGGTACCAACCTGTGAGAGGAAGCAGGACAATTTGATGTGATCTGAGACGTTGAAGGACTGGTACCAACCTGTGAGAGGAAGCAGGACAATTTGATGTGATCTGAGACGTTGAAGGAAGTCTATCGAAGGAAGTCTGTTTTATCGGTCGTCGTGAGTACCTCAGTCTGGGCCGTTTACGGTGCCTCTGAGCGCGCCACCGAAGCAGCATCTCAAAACTGTTACAGACAGATTCGCTGCCAAAGACGTTATATTAGACCACATCATCTAGCCGGATACACCCTGAGGAGAGGATCCTCGCAAGCCAGACTACGCCTGGGTAGAAGCCAAGATCACGGTTATTAGACGAACCTAGGGTGAGATAATAATCACACGGAAGAAGTAGCATCGCCGATACGTACAAACCAGGTGAAGACAGACGTATCCACGGTGGGGAGACGAACCAAACGGTAGAGTGGAATTCTTGTAAGAAGAAGCAGACGTATCTACGGTGGTAAGACGAACCGACCTGTAGAAGGGAATACGTACCTACAAGGTAAACAGACGTATCCACGGCGGAAAGACGAGTCTATCTCTAGGAAAATATGTACTGCGAGGGGAAGACGGTCATATCCACGGTGAGAAGCCACGACACATTCAGGGGACTTTCTGGGGAAGATATACTTAACTTGCATCCTCGCAAGACAGGTTACAACTGTGGAAGAACAGACATATCCACGGTGGGAAGACGAACCTTCCTGTAGAGAGGATTTCTCACAAGGAGAAGCAGACGTATCTACGGTGGGAAGACGGAGCAATCTCTTGGACCATACGTACCTGTAAGGGGAAGACGGTCATATCCATAGCCTCGCTCCAACAACCGGGAGAAGGAAGGACGTCGAGCCGCTATCCTTGGCCTTGACATTCCATACCAAGAGAGGGGCCAGCAGCCAGGCCGCCCCTACGATCACCTACCGTGTGGAAAGGGCCAGCAACCAGGCCGCCCTTTACGCGGCGCGTGTATGATAACTGTACACATTTACATCTTTACTCACGATCATCCTGTACATTTAACTGAATATTATTGCACATTAATTGACTCTATATCAGCCTTGGTTGTGTCTACACTCTCCTACTTTCTCGATCCAGACAAGGGGTAGATACTTCATGTAGGAGGCTATTGTCCGAGTCTTTGTGCAGCTGAAAAGGCTAAAGTCTAGACACACTAGACTTGGCTATTGTATGCATTGTCTCGTGATTCTTACATGGAGTATGAACCAGACAAGGTGACAGGTCGAAGAGAATCTCTAATCGGCAAGGACTAGTGCCGGCAGGGACCGCGGCCTGACAGCTTGTACGCTACCACTTAACGAGACTAAGCTCAGCTGCGTTCCGTTCATTGACCGGCCCGGCACACGTTACACAGCCCAATTGTAATGTTTTCACTTTATTGTTGGGTTACAGGCTTTGCTCGCACAATATTTCATATTTACACAGGTCCAGGAGCTAAATGCTATGTAAGAACAACAACACTCGGTTCACTAACACGTTAACCCTATCTGACCTGGGCTTTTTGGGACGTATCCTGGGCTGGGGGGGCCGAGGCGAAATGCCCCCCCCCCCCCTTAATTATTTTTCTTACCCCTTGAGCTAGGGGGCTGAAACTTTCCACACTATATCCTTGGGTCAAGCTCTACCAGAAAAAATCCAAGATGGCCGCTTGATGACGTCACAGTGACGTCGTTTTCAAAAACGGCATTTTTGATCGATTTTTCGGTCGGATTTTCCGAATTTTTTATTTATGCAATTCTCCGCAAAGACTGCATGATAAATTAGTAAATATTAATGTGATGTGAAATAAAATAGTTTTTGCCCATTTTTCATCGCAGAAAAGCGGAAATTTGGAGAAATATGACGAAAACATCACTTTTCTGGTACCAGCACGTGGCCGCCATTTTGAATTTACCCATGATTCTCTGCTCGGGGGGGTTATGTAAATAGGCTCAAAATGACCCCAATATGATAAACTATAACGTCAAGGAGTTTCAGCTCTCCAGTTTTTGTCTTTCCTGAGATAGCGCAGAAAGTTTGGTAGGGGAGGGCCATTTCGCCACCCCCCACCTCCCCCCAGACCAGGTAGGGTTAAGGTGATGATGTAGTGGCAATGATTTGAAAGTCGAGTAGTAGGAAGACGTTCGAATATAGCGAAGTCATATATCAAAATGTTCCTTTCCTCATGGAGAATCCCACTATAACATGGCAGACATACAAATATATTTAGATAAATAAAAATCCACAAAAATAATTATTCCTGTCAGCAGAAATCCACAAAGAGTAAATACATAATATTTAAAAGTAGTTCTACATTGCGTCTGCTACAACAAATACTATGTTCGATATGGAAATTATATTCGGGAGTTTTTAAAAAAACAAGTAATTGTCTCAGTCTAGAAAATGTGTGTGAATTGAACCTACCTGATATGTCGATCAAACGACAGATGTGTATGGATTGACAATTGACTATGCACCTTCATTTGAGACCGAGCACAATCATGACAGGGTATACACGAATGGGTCACAATATGCAGTTGGTGATTGAATAGAAATAATGCAGGGCATTTCCCACACTGCATGAACTGATTTACATGTACATGTATAATTTAGCTTTTAAACTAAATACAGCTTGGCGACAAAGGTGTGACTGACTAAAGTACTTTGTAGTACTGTGTGTTTACCCCTTGTGGACCTCGGCTAACAGTCCTTTGTTAACTGTTCCCTTTTGAATGCCATCAAAAACAGAAGCAAAGTGTACAGTATTAAGTATAAATTCCTCTTTTTAGCCCACCGCTGTTCAAATCGCTTTTCGTCCGTCGTCCGTCCGTCGTCCGCCCGTAAACAATTCTTGTTATCGCAATTTCTCAGGAACTACAGCATGGATCTTTGTCAGATTTGGTACACAGGTTCCCCTTGGGGCCTAGTTGTGCAACATTCCTTTTGTGTCCGATTAGAAAATCCAATATGGCCACCAGGCGGCCATCGTGGATTTCCCCATGAAACTTTGTTATCGCGATTTCTCAGAAACTACTGCATGGATCTTTCTCAAATTTGGTACACTGGTTCCCCTTGTGGTACAGTTATGCAAGATACATTTTTTTGGTCCGATTCAAAAATCCAATATGGCCGCCAGACGGCCATTTTAAATTTCCCCATGAAATTTTGTTATCGTGAATTCTCAGGAACTACTGCATGAATCTTTGTCCAATTCCAAAATCCAATATGGCCACCAGGCGGCCATCTTGAATTTGCCCTTGAAACGTTGTTATCGTGATTTCTCAGGAACTACTTCATGGATCTTTCTGAAATTTGGTACACATGTCCCACATGAGACCTAGTTGTGCAAGATACCTTTCTTGGTCCGATTCGAAAATCCAAGTTACGCTTCAAATTAATACGGTATTTTTTAGTATTTTTCACAAGAGTTGGCGGATCAACCGGTGGGGCATATTCTATATATTGAGTACAGAGAATATCTACACCTTCACCTTCTATATCAAGGAATTAAAATGTATTTCTTCAAATTTTAAATCAGTTACTTTAGTCCATGCCATTACAAGTGAACTACTCCACCGTTTCGTCTGCCTACACGAGGGACATCATTCTTGTGACGACAACTGTAGACTACTGCGTGTTTCGATCCAAGGGAGATAATCAGGATTCACACGCTTTCAAAGTTTCAACATTACTTCACGGACCGGATCCCTTCAGTATTAAGTTGTGTACCATCTTACTATTTTCGAGCATGGTATCTTAAAAGAGATATCTCAAACTAGCCCAGTAAGAGAACGGAACATTTATTCCTAATTATAAAATCTTAGGTATGTTTCATAGCTCATGCCAAAGTGTCAAAGGGATTTGTCTTTGCTTCCAGTACCCAATGATGACACGTGCAAACAAAAATACTATAAAACGAAGACGAAGGATCCTCCGGAAATTCACTTTCAGACTAACTATAACAACCGACATTAAGCAGTTTCTTGTAATCTTGAAACTCCTGAAACTTATGAAGATAATATCTTGATGTTTTCCAGTGTCCCTTTTTCGATCTTTTTCACTCAAATTCGAAATTCTGCATACAAAATTACAAATCGTTTTTCTTAGTAACAATGGACAAAAAGATCCTCTTGCCATTAGCTTACAATTATCGGACAATGGTGGGCGCCAAGATTCTTCTCTTTTCAAATTGCCACTATCACAAGTACAGCAAAATGTGTTCGGGGTGAATGAAGATTCCGCAAATATTAACGAGCAATGATAGAAGATTTCCACGTTCAAAATATTCATACCAATTTTGTCGTTCCATAACGTGATGTTTTACCTGAAATATCAGTGGTGAACTGAAATACTGCCTTAATTAAGTTCCTTGCCGGTCAAGACCTTCAAATTGGACGTAAGGTAAAGGATGACCAGTTATTTTGAAGACAAACAATGTAAGATTTCCTCCGTTTGGTATAACATCATCCATCGATTCCACCATAATGCAAAGGCTGCTATTTGCGAAATTTGCCCAAACTAGCTGCACTTTGTTGGGTTAAATAGCATCCTTTTTGCAGTGGTTCGTTTTGTGATACATAAAAATGAGATGAAGGAAGTGAACAATATTCAAGATTGCAATGTGAATTTAATTATTGCTAATAAACTCGCAATGGATAAAGTTTGAAAATTAGAACAAAAATCAAGTTTTGTTTACATATCGTTAATTTGTATATTATTATAAAAACCTCGTCAAAACTGAGACAACTCATACATGTAAAACTGTTATCAGCTATACATCGTTGAGACAAATTGAAATGACAAATAAAGACACACAAAAAACATACAAACAAGAAAGACTACATAGAAAATCGATATATATATATATATATATAGGTGGTACTCGGGTCATAAGATTCGTAATCTAACCGATTTATTTACCAACTTCATTCTCCATAATTACTTCCAGTGCATTCCATTTCTTTCTAAATATTTTGTCATTCATATCACATTCGTACATGTACATTTGTTCTATACCAAAAGTGTATTAATAATAATATTTTCAGTTGGTGGAAAATCGGTCAGTAAAATTGATCTGGTGTTGAAGAAGTGAGTGAGTAGGGTTTAACGCCGTTTTCAACTATGTTTCTGTCATATCACAACGATGCCTACATGTGCCAGGACACGAGAGAATCTACAATTATGCATATACTGCTGGGTTATTGAAATTAAATGATTAAATAATTTGTATGTCAACGGTAGCCCAAACATAATAGATTCGTTATTGATTTTGCACGAACGAAGCACCCAATTTCGAAGTTGTTGCCAACTGCAGCAGAACAACATATGGATATACAAATTACCACACTGTAAAATGAGGTGTTCAATTATTGAACGCCTAAATTGTAACACTTATTGAACGCGTAATTGTGTTCAAGTTGTTAACTTCCATGTTCAGTTTTGAACTTTGCATTCAAACCATTAACGCAGGTATTCAAATGCAGAATGCACTGTGAACGCATTTGTTCATTTTTTTAACACACGCATTCAAAGTTTGAACAAAGTACTCTAAACTCTAACATAAGTGTTCATAATTTTAACACGGGTATTCAATCTTCAACACCCTCAGAACACGTCGGCGTCCGATTTATTTACAGTGTACGGAGCCTCGAAGGAAATGAAGAGCCCAGTCTGGAGAGAATCATCTACTACTATGGCAAATGCCAAGCAATTTTCGAGAATAGGTATCTGGAAGTACCCGGTACAGAATTTGTGAAAGTTATACCGTTAAATCACTGAGTAGGTGGTTATTTTGATCGCGCTACTTGATAAACGTGGATGACCATATCACTGAGATCCCATCATGATATCGAATCCTCTGTTTAAGTCATCCATCATAGCCGGTAAAGGTACAAGTCAACTTGAAGACGACATTCGAAACTGTGCATCATGATTTTGACAATTTGGCAGAATGATTAAAGCGTTCGCCGAGATTCTGGTTCCATGGAAGAGTCAGACTGTGGTTCCAGAGCAGAGTCAGGCTGTGGCTCCAGGGAAGAGTCAGTCTGTAGTTCCAGGGCAGAGTCAGACTGTAGTTCCAGAGAAGAGTCAAGAGTAGGAGAAGAATGCTCCAAGAATCTGTGGAGGACCATGATGCTGCTGATGGAGTCGGCATAATTTAGTCCCAATGCTGAACAGGAAGCACCTATCCCTAGAGGAACAACTGGACTCCGAATTGGATGGCGCGTTATAACATTCTTTACTAGGAGACATCGTGTGGAACGAGGCTGGATAGATTCTCAAAAGGTTAGCAAGTGAAGAGGGCTGTTGGGGAATTTCACAACAAATTTGGCTGTCTTGGATGCATGTCCTTGCAAAGTTTGATAGGGCACAATTCCATCGAGGATGGTCTGTTGACTCGTTGACATATTTATTCGCAAACAGCAACGATATAAATCATCATTACACGGAAGTCATCTATACTGTAACCCTCATTACACGGAAGTCATCTATACTGTAACCCTCATCACACGAAAGTCATCTATACTGTCACCCTCATCACACGGAAGTCATCTATACTGTAACCCTCATCACGCGGAAGTCATCTATACTGTAACCCTCATCACACGGAAGTCATCTATACTGTAACTCTCATCACACGAAAGTCATCTATACTGTAACCCTCATCACACGAAAGTCATCTATACTGTAACCCTCATCACACGGAAGTCAACTACACTATAACCCTCACCACACGGAAGTGAACTATTGGTATATTCCAGCATGACCGGTGTCTACATGTGTTATGTCACTACAATACATTCCCACAATCCTTATCGACTTTCCCTGTGTAGAAATATATATAAAGAATGAACGACATGGATCAGCTTCATTCCTCAAGTCGCCCCGTCAATAACCCTTGAGCTAGAAGCCTGAAACTTATCAAACTATATCCTTGGGTTAAGCGCTACCAAACAATGTAAAAAAATCCAAGATAGTCGCATTGATGATGCCACAGTGTCGTCATTTTAATTTGGTCGATTTTTCGAATTTTTTCATTTATGTAATTTCTCCGCAAAAACTGCATGATATTAGTAGATATTAATCCGATGTGAAATAAAATAGTGTGTGTCCTCTTTTCTCTCCGATAAAGCAGTAATTTTGAAGAAAAATGACGAAAACATAACTTTGTTGGTACCCCACATGGACGTTATTTTGAATTTCCGCATGATCCTATGCTCGGGAGGTTATGCAAATAGGCTCAAAATGACCCCAATATGGTAAACTACAAAGACACGGAGTGTCAGCTCTCATTTTTTGACGTTCCGGAGATACCGCAGAAGGTTTGGTAGGGGGAGAGTAGAATATAAAAGGGGGGTTCGAGCACACGGAAGCCATGGAAGCCGATGACGTCACAAAAAATAAAAAATGTTGATAGTGTTGAATGAGGCATGAAATGCTTAAATTCGTTAATGATGCCCCTAGGGCGTCTAAATTTTCGTTTTGGAATAAAAACAAATTCGAATTTTTTTTGGACGCCGATTTTCGTCGTATTTTCTATAAATTACCCATGGCGATATCTCGGAAACTAAGACGGATAGAGTCTCGCGGCTTACGGCGTCGTATTCCTCTCGTATAGATGCACAATGAAGGCCCTATACAATTTTATCGCCCGGCGGTATCTTTCGCCGCAATTAGACGATAATCGGTGTCACGTGATTCGGCCATTTCTCGCGAAATAAGTGACATACGCGCACGCTGTTTGTGGCGTTGTATTCCTCGTGTCGAGGTCTACCGTGAAGCTCTTATACGAATTTATCGTATCTCCGTAACTTTCCCCGCTATTCGGGTGGACCCACACACACACTTGGCGAGATAGTATGCTCTTTCTTGCACCCGGAGAATGTAAAATGTGTATGTTTTATGGGAAAATAGGACGATTTATCGACTATAGTGTTCCAGCACAGGCAGCAAATTCACACACTTGGAGCCATAGTATACTCTTTCTTGCACCCAGAGAATGTAAAATTTGTGTGTGGTCATAAGTAGGTCGAGACGACCTTTGCAACTAGGTTAGTAGGTCAAGTTGACGTCATATCCGTGTCAAAGGTCACTTCCGGTCACGGTACGGCCCAACAAGAGTTATCTCCCCTATATATCGGTCTGTTAGGCCTTACCTTAACGCCTTATCCTAACGCCCTAGCATACCAGTTTTTCTTTTCTGGGCAAACCCTTGTTCTATTTATAGATCACACGGAAGTAGTAGAGAACGGGGAGTTTCGGAGATGCAATGAAGAGCGTTTGGGGAGATGAGGGCCTTTATCCATACGGCTACCTCGTAGAGTTACCTTAGCGTATGTGAGGAGGAGGAGGAGGAGGAGGAGGAGGCGGAGGAATGAGAAGGAATGAGGAGGAGGAGGAATGAGAAAGAATGAGGAGGAGGAGGAGGAGGAGGAGGAGGAGGAGGAGGAAGAGTGAGGAGGAGGAATTATATGACTAGTATAAAATAGAGACAAAGCAATACGAAGATTACTAAATAAATCGCTTTATTCATCAACTCATAGTATTGCACAAATAATGAGAGAAAACTGCTTAGATGAAATACATCTCCATTGTTGTGAGTATCATTTCGACATCTTGACTTCCATTCAGCGTTTATGTACGAATATTTCCCTTCTTTCACGAGTTCTTCGTCGTTTGCTATAGCCAATGGTAGCCCGGCTGCGAATCTATAAGGCTAGCCCACACGGCAACATCTTTCATATTTCACCATGAACGCTACCGAGTCCACGCTGACCGATGTAAACTGTGAACCCCACGATGGGGATATTCTAGCCGAAGCATTACGTAGAACCAACGTTCAACTCGATGCTATTATCACCCCAAGGTCGGACCAATGATGCCTCTCAGTACCAACGCATGCGTTGTCATCTTATCACGCTCTTAGATGACATCCAATTGTTGACCCGAGTATGTCTTCTACTGCATAAGGAACAGATAGGATCCGAAGACGATACCAACACAACTACCCGTGCCCAGAATCTGCTGATCTTGCATGTGGCATTTCAAAGCTTTATGGAGACGCAGCTGGAAACTGGAAATTATTTTCTTCAATCGACTTTGAGTGACAACGAGGACTCTGAAAACGTCCATTCCCAATAAAGACCCCTGTAATTCCCCAGGAATCGTCCTAGAGACGACACTTATACCGTTGTATAGACTGTGTGTCCGCCATACCTCGTCAAACACCTCTTTACGATATTCCATGTTGTCATACCTATATCATAACTCTATGAGAGAAATTTTTGGTTTCCATTAGAAACCGTTGAACGCATCATGTCGGCAGAAGACAATCTTGACTATGTAGATATGTGGATTAAATTTTATCGAGACCAGAGTAGAGCTTACCTAAAGGAGGAAATTTGTGAGATTGGGGGACAGAGAGTGCATTCTCCTCCAAACTCTCTTAATATTGCACAAGGCAACAGTACGGTGAACTCGACTAACAAATCACGTACAAGAGAAATGACAGTTGAACTAATTTCACTGGCACAGCGAGTTGTAGAGCAGGCTAAAGCAGAACTCTGTAGACAGCGTTACAAAGTAAGCGTGCAAGCGCCAGTAAAGGAAACGCGGAAAGAGGAGGAGGAGGAGGAGGAGGAGGAGGAGGAGGAAGAGGAAGAAGAGGAGGAGGAGGAGGAGGAGGAGGAGCATATACCGTATAGTATAAAATATAGAGAGAAGTGATATTAGAATTAATCTACGTTTTGGCAGAGAAGCGTCAACATGACAAACAAGTGTACGGTGTGTCAGAAAACATTCTCGCGTCCAGATAACCTGATGAGACATCAACTTATACACCAGCAGGAGACTCAAACGATAAAAGCAGAACATCCGTATAAACGTACTCGTGAGACTTCATCTGTGACTCTTTCAAGACCGTCACAACATCCATTTACTATGATCGTCAGCGGCCCGACTGGTTGTGGGAAGACATCATGGGTAATGAAATTTTTGAAATCTGCTAATATCCATCCCTCTCCAACACGCATCGTATGGTGTTACAGTCAATGGCAGTCAGCCTATGAATCTACAAGTCTGAAAAATATAAACTTCCTCCCCGGCATACCCCATGACATAGGCGAAGAGTATTACTTCGACCCCGACCAAACCAACGTTATTGTTCTGGACGATTTGATGGGTGAGGTAAAGCGCGAAGAAAAAGTTGCCGACCTATTCACCAAAGGGTCGCATCACAGAAATTTATCCGTAATTTATCTGACTCAGAATCTCTTCCCTCAAGGCAAGACCTCTCGAGATATCACGCTAAACTGTCAGTATTTCGTTCTATTCAATAATCCTATTGATAGACAGCAAATTAGCACGCTTGGGCGACGGATCTTTCCCCGGGATACGACACGTTTCATGGCAAAATTTCACGAAGCCACATCTCGTCCGTACGGTTATCTGTTCATCGATTTAAAACACCATACAGCGGAAAATGACAGACTGTCTACCAATGTAATATTAAGCGATGAGTAACTCGTGAAAGAAGAAGAACAACTGCCACGTCGTCCAGCCCCAATTCATAATCCATCAACTCAAATTCAACGCATACCATCTCACGATCCGGCATGGTCCGCTAAGAGGAATGAACAAGTGGGAGAGGGATTATATACGAAGATGGATCCACCGTGGTTCAAACGGAATGAAAATGATGACGAGTCTCAGCAGAGGTAGATGATCCATAGGAGAGGGAATGAAATGGAACGACGAAAGAGAAAATACCTTTCAGATGACGAACTCATCCATCCTGGGGAAATAGATCTACCTACCCACTTGCGGAAACGGGTCAAATATAACGTGTGGAAAAACATGTTCGGTAAACCTATCGCGATAGATTGTAGGGTTGAAATTGACGAGAGAAAACAGCGATATACAAGCCAAGGTTACGACGAGGATGAGTCTGGTGCAAATGCTATGGAGGATTATACTCCAACGATGATGAAGATCTTACGTCAAATATACTACACTGTCCTCGTGAACATACAAAACATGATTATATTCATAACGGGATCTTGAAAACAACGAGGCGTCTGCAAAAGATATACGACATAGACTACGAGGAAGCACTACGATTAAGATGCGGAAATGCTTATTCGACAAGTTGATTGATGACGGTGATAGCGAGGACTCCGAATAAAGACCCCAGTGGAAATATTCGTACATAAACATTGAATGGAATGAACGAAATGATACCCACAACAATGGAGATGTATTTCATATAAGCAATTTTCTCTCATTATTTGTGCAATGCTATGAGTTGATGAATAAAGCGATTATTTAGTAATCTTCGTATTGCTTTGTCTCCATTTTATACAAGTCATATAACACTCATCCTCCTCCTCCTCCTCCTCCTCATTCCTCATTCCTCCTTCTCCTCCTCCTCCTCCTCCACCTTCTCACATACGCTAAGGTAACTCTACCAGGTAGCCGTATGAATAAAGGCCCTCATCTCCCCAAACGCTCTTCATTGCACCTCCGAAACTCCCCGTTCTCTGCTACTTCCGTGTGATCTATAAATAGAACAAGGCTTTGCCCAGGAAAGAAAAACTGGTATGCTAGGGCGTTAGGATAAGGCGTTAAGGTAAGGCCTAACAGACCGATATGTAGGGGGAGATAACTCTTGTTGGGCCGTACCGTGACCGGAAGTGACCTTTGACACGGATATGACGTTAACTTGACCTACTAACCTAGTTGCAAAGGTCGTCTCGACCTACTTATGACCACACACAAATTTTACATTCTCTGGGTGCAAGAAAGAGTATACTATGGCTCCAAGTGTGTGAATTTGCTGCCTGTGCTGGAACACTATAGTCGACAAATCGTCCTATTTTCCCATAAAACATACACATTTTACATTCTCCGGGTGCAGGAAAGAGCATACCATCGCCCCGAGTGTGTGTGTGTGGGTCCAGTACACTACCACCACCACCACCACCACCATCACCACCACCACCACGCATGCGCACCGAATAGCGGGGAAAGTTACGGAGATACGATAAATTCGTATAGGAGCTTTACGGTAGACCTCGACACGAGGAATACAAACCGCGTGCGCGTATGCCGCTTATTTCCCGAGAAATGGCCGAATCACATGACAACGATTATCGTCTAATTGCGGCGAAAGTTACCGCCGGCCGATAAAATTGTACAGGGCCTTTAATGTGCATCTATACCAGAGGAATACGACGCCGTAAGCCGCGAGTCTCTATCCGTTTTAGTTCCCGAGATATCGCCATGGGTAATTTATAGAAAATACGACGAAAATCGGCGTCCAAAAAAATCGAATTTTTTTTTTATTCCAAAACAAAATTTGGACGCCCTAGGGGCATAATTAAGGAATTTACGCATTTCATGCCTCATTGAACACTATCAACATTTTTTTTGTGACGTCATCGGCTTCCATGGCTTCCGTGTGCTCGAAACGCCCTTTTACATTCTACTGGGGAGGGGGGTATAATTTTCTCCCTAGGCCGGGTAGGGTTACTATGAGGAGACAGTGACACTGATCATTTATTGTGAGATGTTTTAACGGGATTGTTGATTTCCTGAAAAAGTATCAATATCTTGAAATTAACAATTACAAGCGTCAGATCCGTCATTCATAATTCAGCCGTCGTCCATTAGAGAATATCCGCGTCCATAATCCAAAGACCTATTCCATATTCCATATAACAGTATTAGCACCAAATTCAAAAAGTCAATCATAGTATACATAAACATAGGCTTGTTTCCTGCAAGAGAGAAGCGGTCAACAGTTTTCAATGATGTCGGCAAGACATCATGATGTTCCAAAAATATCAAATCCGTATCGCTGATCAGTATTCTTAATCCATAATATTCGTTGCAAAGTCGTCGTCCAAAGAATGATGTATCTCAGTCACGCTTTGATTGTGACTGTTCATATGAGTACCATGAGGATCTTGAAGTACATGAGTTCATACGGCCCCTAGCCCCGGGTTGAGCTGAATTAGACACAAGTTACGAAACGTAACGCCATAGATCTTGCACGCTACGCTCGTATTTTGCTATCAGCATGCGATATGTATCGCCAAATTTGAGAAACTTTGAGTGGAGGCGCTTGGTGGTGTAGCCCTGTTTTATAAGTTTCTGCAACAATGTTTTGTGACGTTGATTAAAATCGTCACATTTAACACAGGATCTAGCAAATGCTACTAGGCGTGATATGTATACGCCATATGCAGGTCCCACTGGAATATTACTGTCCAGAAAGGGATAGTTTACGATGTCGAAATTGTAATTATCTCTTTTGTCATGCAGTCGACGAGAGAGAAGGCCCGCTTCAAGTCACAGCCAGCTAAAAATTCGCATATATAATTTAGGTTTTCCTGATGTAATATTATTGCAACTATGATGAATATGTCTGACAAAAAATCACTTTAGAACATTTTTAACTTCAAAATTTGGTATACAAGTTGTTATTTGACAAAAATGTTTGTTTTTTTCAAATTTTCAATTCAGTAACAATGAAGAACTACCACGAATGCCCTGTTTGTCATCATTTTCAAAATATGCAGTTTTCATCAACAATTATCCCACATTAACAACGGCCACTACTAGGTATGCCAAGTTGATAGGATTCATAATTTGTTTACTGAATTTGATATCTTGAAAATTATTTCAAACAGATTACCAGAAGAGCTCATTATGTCTCACTGTAATGCTCATTTGAAGAAGAACATCGTCAAAAGTGACATCTTCTTCGTCAAATATTGGCAACGATAAAAAACGTCCCAAAACGGTTTTCCAGAATTGCATTAATAATGGATTAAGACAAGCTAAACAATAGGTGTGTGAATTTTCAGTTTGCTGTGATCGGATATTGATGCTTTTTGTAGGGTGACACCAATCCTGTTACAACAGCATCTTATAATAAATGATCATTAACACATTGCAGATGACACGGTGCTTCGGTCAGGGTATGGATTATGCAGATCTTAGAGGTGGAAAACTATACGTTAAAGCCAATGTGATGTCATGGGATGGAACTAGCCTCAAGGAAAAAGATAAATGCTGTCCGATGATCCTATTATTGCAGTTGATGTCACGATGCAGGGGACACTGATAACTTCAAATACTGCCAATTTCCCGGAGAAAGAATGTATTCAAACAATAGTGAAATTCGGAGGAGATATGAAAAAGAAGCATCTGTACGTTAAGAATTCTGGTGATCATTTCAATATCGGCGAGTCATATCCGGAGCTATGGGCGGTTTTATAGTTTTGTCAAATTAATAAGAGAAGAACATCTGAAATGGAAGGCCCTGTTTTACTCGACAAAGATCGTTACCTAATCAATGGAAATTATGTCAACGTAAAAATATGCCAAGCCCTACCACAATTGATATTCAGGTCAGTCGAACAATAATACAAGCGTCCAATCCGACATTCAATATCTAGCCGTCGTCCATTACAGAAGGAAAACCCGTCTTAAGGGAGTGACATATGCAACTGTACCTTTTTCATAGAATCACAAGTGATCTGATTACTAAATAGGCAATACAGTTGGTGGCCAATATCATATACCAAACTATTCCCCAAACCTTGCTGAACGCGAATATGACACCTCTTTGAAGAAACAATGTAAATTGGAGAATATAATTACAAAAACAATGGGACTTGGGACTGCCAGCAGAAGTCACTAAAGAATAAACACACAATATTGAAAAGCAGTTAAGAAAATTCTGTATAGTATGTTCTACAACAAAGACTATGTTAGATATGAAAAAATGATTTGGGAAGTATTTTTAAATATTTGTTTTACTTCTTCAGTAATTGTCTTAGTCTAGAAATTTTGTGTATCCGACATGTGGATCAAATCACAGATATGTGTCAATTGGCAATTAATTATGCAGCTTCTTTTAGAATCAGACTCAATCACAACAGGCTGTGAATGAATGGACCACAATAGGCAGTTGGGGATTGAATAGAAAGATTCTAGGGCATTTCCCTCACTGACTGCACAAACTGATTTAGATGTATTAGCTTTTCAAACTAACACCGGTTGGTGACAGAAGTGTGACACATAGGTCTGTCTTGGATAGCTCTACACAGCTTTGAACGGTCCTTCATATTGGCTGACACGAATTATCATTGCCTTGGACAATTATTTTGACACAGTAAATGATAAAAAATCTTTTAAAAATACTTTCCGATGGAGTTTTCTTTTCTGAGATAGTCTTTGTTGTAGCAGTGATTTCATACAATTTTTAGGAGCTTCTATCAAGAGTATGTGTTCATTCTTTATTGACTTCTGCTGGCAGTCCCAAGAACCATCGTTTTTGTAATTATATTCTTCAATTTACATTGTCTTTTCAAAGAGGTGTCATATTCACATTCAGCAAGGTTTGGGGAACATTTTGGTATATGATATTGGCCAACTGTATTGCCTATTTAGAAATCAGATCACTTCCCTTGCTGTCCAGAAGTGTCTTTGAAGTAACTTTGAAGTACCTTTAAAGTGTGGCCATATTTTAACCTTGAAGTGCAAGGCTTAGAGTCAGAAGTGTGCTTGCAGTGTGGGTATTGTTTGGTAACAATGCCATATAAGGGCATTGAAGTCACAATGAAGTCATTTAGAAGTACTTTTGAAGTATGCCTCAAATATGTTAATTAAGTACTGCAAAGGCACTTCGTAGACACTTCCGCAGAAGGGTAACCTTCAAAGGCACTTCTGAAGTGCTCTTGAAGTACCTAATTAGAATATTTCAGGCACTTCAATGTCCTTATATGGCAAGGCACTTCATCCACTCTTCTACAAAAGGATACCTTTCATATGCACTTCTGAAGTGCTCTTGAAGTACCTTATTAGTATCATAGCAAATCTGTGTAATGAAAAGGTATGTATAGCCACGAGATATTTACTTTCCCGGAAAAGAAGACACAAATATATATTTGAGCACAGAACGTTTTATTTAGAGAAAACACAGAGTGAGACAAAATAGTACATCATAAAATATTTACAATAAACCTGATGGTTCTTAACAAGAAACGTGTAGTTTATTTAACCGCTAGCACAAATCCTCGAGACAAAATACAGCACAGTACTATATATGTATTTACATGCAGTCTTTGGTATGAGAACTTATTGCAGTATTAGTATTATTATTCAAGGGTGACCGTGTTCTTGTCCAACTTGAACTTGAAGCAGCAGATCTTTCGAAGGATAGTTTGCTTTAGTTGAACTGAGGTCCACTTGGACGTAATCCAACCTTTGCTGAAACCCACCAGTCCGAATTGTGAACTTCTTGGCCTGTGGCGATAAATACATGCATATAATTAAAACCTGATCAGTTGTATATATGATTCCATATGACATGCAATCCAGTTTTTCTTTTATTTAATACACTCAGGATGATTGAATAGGTTGACTACCATAAAGGGTAAAGAATGGAACACATCCGTACGATTTACAAAAGATTGATGAAGATGTCTATTATCCTTTCTTTAGTACTCCATGATATACAACAAGGGAGATAAACAGTTTGTGTGATGTTCTAACCAATATACACTATGAAGAAATCAACCATACCTAGGTGTGCTCATTAAATTTCCCATCAGTCGAGTGGCTGCTTGAAGTGAGCCGAGTTCCTTGTAGCAGCTGTATTCTGGAATATGAAAGTATATACAATGTAAGAGCCATTAGAATTGAAGAGAAACAATCATGTGAATTTTTATAATTTGTCTTTGTTAATTTCTGGTTCAACTAAATCTCCATACAGGGTTTCAAACAACAAATAAATGCTTATTAACTACAAATTGTATTCTTAAATTTTTGAAATGAAATAAATGTATGAAATAAAATGTTCTCATTTCTCAAGATGTGGGTAGAAATGTACAATTCAAGTGTGTGAAGATCCTTAGCTTTGGTATATGAATTGTGCAATCAATAGACAAGGAAAATATAGCCTGTTATAATGATGAAAAGTCTAATCATAATTGATTATACTTTTCCTGATTACAGCTAAAAATAGGTTATGCTAACATTTTATTATCAATATATTTTAAAACATATTTTGTCAAAAATCTGGTATGGAAATATTCTACAATCTTCTGCAAGGAACAAAAATCAACAAATTTTATAAATCAATAAACAGTTCAAAACAACAAGATAATTTATTTAGAGCTACCATCCCCCAACCAGTTAATCCACCTGTTTTGACATGAACAGGAAGTATACAAGCAGTTTTGTGATAAAAATATCTCACCCTCAGGGGATTTTCTCCAGGGGGGCATGCCAATCTTCATATGAGGTCCCCAAGCCTGGGGTTTCCAAGCTGACAACTCACACAATCATAACAATGGCAATTCCACACTGCCTTGATAAACCTGGGTAGATCTGAAAGTGATATTGAGACAGAGATATGGATATTTCGCCTTGCTATATGACCCGTTAAATTTGACTGCAATTATAAGGTGAAGTACAATATTACAACCCACAGTCCATATTGCAATATTTATTGAGGCCAATATCATTTTTTTAATATGCCAAGTATATGTCAAGGGAAACTTGTTGATAATAATAGCTGATACTCCCAGGTCTACATCACTGTTCAGCTCAGTTCTTTGCTTATTAAGTTATGAAAAACAGAAAAAATATAGCTATATTTATAATTTACTTAACATATCACTAGCTGCACTCATCACCATCTGCAATACAGTTCTTCAAATCTCCATAGTTCTAGCTTAACATGAACAAATCCATCTGATGTTTGCAGTTGTCAGCCATTTTTTGTTGTTGTCGACTGGTGGCGCCCCCGGTGTTCAACTAAATTTTCAAGGGCAGATAACTCCACCCATTTTGACGAGACAGTTCAGAAGAAAAAGACTATCAGAACAGAAATTATATTTAGTGATAATACTAAAGAGGATAATATAAAGTATTCTTTAATGGGCATTTTTTGTTGCCGACATTATGTTAGAACTGATTCTTCTAAAAATATTTTCCCATTTTGTCTAATTTTACTATAAAATCATGGATTTGGAATGATTATAAAATCTGAATTCAACAAGATTTCTTATCTAATATGTGAGAGACTGATATTATTAATATCTTTATTTTATTCAAATAGAAACCCATGGTACTGATCACTTTAAAATATCCAAAAAAGTGTTCACAGTGCTGAGTAATATGTCAGTAACCACATGTGAATATTTTACACAGTTGTAGCTATTTTGAACTGTGAAGTACAAATCTGATGTTTAGTGGTTTCATTGAAATGAGATTTGATGTCACCGAGTGAAATCAAAGCAGTCAACTTTAAGCTGGGATATTCCCAGAGCTAATTAATATCATTGAAACTTGTAGTTCTAATTTATAATGTTATGCTACTCTAACAGTTTGTGGGAAAATTCCAATAATCTAGAAATCCTATTGGGTTGAATCTTATAGGAGTTTTCAGAATCTTAAAAAGGATTTTTCAGACTCTTATATTTTAGAATCTTATATGATTTTTTAGAATCTTATAGGATTTTTCAAAATCTTATAGGATCCCATAATATATTTTTTGTAAGGGGAAGTCCCCCAAGTTATGCTATAAAACTGACAAAGTCTAAGAAGTGTCTTTGAGGAGTACCTTAGATTATGCCGAACAATAACTAAGTCTCAGAAGTGTCCCTGAAGTCCCCCAAGTTTTGCTGAAGAATTGACAAAGTCCATGAAGTGTCTTTGAGGAGTACCTTGGATTATGCCGAACAAAACCCAAGTCTCAGAAGTGTCTCTGAAGTCCCTCGTTTTTTGTTATGAAATTGACAAAGTCCATGAAGTGTCTTTGAAGAGTCCCTTGGCTACTGCCTTTTTCTAATGAAGTACCTTTGAAGTGTGCCAGTATTTTTCTCCGTTGTTGAAGTGCCTTTTCAGTGTACTCTTCAGGGGCACTTCTAGGCACACTTCACATGAAGTGTGACACTTCTGGACAGTAAGGGTTGTGATTCTATGAAAACAAGCAGCCAGAGGATGCTAGGTCCCCCGCCGAAATGGCAGCAAAGCAATATTTTTTAGCATTGTTGGTCTCGGGGATATACATGAGGGAGGCAACTGCTGCCTCATAGGCGTTGGATGTGGAAGGGTCTTTCTGCCTTCCCAAGTTTTAAGATCAACTCAGAACGATTGACTGAAAGTTGATTGCTTCTGTGATATAGTTTCCATGCAGTGAAGCACCGAGAAGCATCCCCAAGTGACATCTCAAGGCATTATCTGCAAACCAAATTTGACGAGAAGCTGAAGGCATCCTCAACCTATTGCCCGGAAACCAAATTTTAAATTTGCCACCAGTTGTCGCCACCTGTAGGTGCAAGTGAGCGAAATGCAATCCCAAGCATCATCTCATGGCATGGTAGCCTACATGTATTAGCCTATAGTATCTTCTACAGGGGGCCAATGATCGGCTGATGCAGCAACAACAACATTTTCCCAGTTAGACGGCAGATTTTGAAATCAAAAACGAGGCCGCGCTATGTCATCAGTCAACTGAGACAGTCACGTGGTTGTGTATGAAGATTGGGGTGGGTCTTACCTAATAGTGATCCAATGAAAATGCTCGTATTAGTTTAAAATGGCGGGGTCGAACGACCAATCACTGAACGGGAGACAGCTGGAACAGTACGTTGACACTGTCTGTTAATACAGGGGCGTCGGAAACAAATTCAAAGTGGTACGGCCACAATCATTGCACTTTAGGTGAGGATCCAGGGGCCGCCCAGGCCCCAGATGCTCCTGGGGTCTAGATCGCCGAAGAAGCGTTCTGAGCGATTTCTGGCGTCAATCAAAATCACTCTGCATTGAAGTGTATTTTTAGTTCTTTCCTAACCCTTTTACCATGAAAACGCAATCGATGGTGGTTTTCTGCGATGCTGAATTACAAAAAATTGTGTATAGTATAGTACTGTATCCTAGGCACATCGTGTAGAAGTAACCGAGATGATGCATCGATAATGTATACCAAATTTTACATTGAGCATTTGAACAGTGTCAGAGATAGAGATCATTAATGATTTTACATAAATTAAAGATGGTTGCCCATCCTTCCCGTCACTCAGAGGAACTAATGTGGTTATTCATTAATGCAAGTCTCTTCATACATCGATGCTGTAAATCAAGTTTCGTATAGAACATTTGAATGGTATCAGAGATAAACATCATTAAAGATTTTGAATAAATTAAAGATGGCCGCCAAGATTTCCGCCCAATCAGAGAAACCAGATCTGTCATTCATCGTAAGTCTCTTGATGCATCAATGATGTATACCAAATTTTACACTGAGCACTCCAACGGAATCAGAGATAGAGATCATTAATGATTTTGCCTAAATTAAAGATGGCCACCAAGGTTTTCAGTCAATCAGGTCCCGATTCAAAGTATCTGGATGTATCGATGATATATACCAACCTTCATATAAAACAATTGAATGGTAACCGAGATATGTAGGCTATCATTATCGATTTCGCATGAATTAAAGATGGCCTCCAGGGTTCCCAGCTAATCAGAAAAGCCTGTTTGGTAATTCGTTGAAAGTTGCTTGATGTATCGATGATGTATATTAAATTTCGTATTGAACAGTTGAATGGTTTCCGAGATATGGATCATTATCCATTTTGCATGAAATTAAAGATGGCTGCTATTAAGGTTCCCACCCAATCAGGTCCCAATTCTATAGGCTTCTGGTCCTTGACTAGGTAAATAAGCATACCAAATTTCGAATTCATCAGCGGAACAGTTTTCCGGCTATCTCCCTCACGAACGGACGTACGGACAGACGGACGTACAAGATGATGACAATACCCCATGGCCAAAATTGGCCGAGGGGTAAAAACATGGGTCTGTGCCTGATAAATTTTAAGCCTTTTGGGGTTGCAACTCATTCATAGAAAGCTCCCTGTACATGAACAACTGCACTGACAACTGCATGCCATCATCTGTCAGTCTGAAGACCAGCAAGGTTGAATTCAGTTCAATTCAAGAAATTGATCATATGCACAGTGTGCACCCAAACATTAGGAACACAGTTGTAATTAATATAGTAATATACATGTGTGGACACAAATGATTCGTGCAGAAGCTTCAGGGTAAATCATATGATGTGCAATACAATTATTTGTTAGCAAAATTGAAGGAAATGTTGTCCTTCGTTTAAGAGGACACGAAATTCAAAAATCAGGGATTCAGTACTGCGGGGATTTCCCCGCCAGTTATTTCACATTATACTTCTGAAATAAAATATGGTTCATGCAAAAGCTTTAGGGTAAATCATATGATATGGAATAGAATGATTTCATATAGCAAAATTGAAGGCCCATTTTGACTGGTGCCACCTTCAGGCAGATGTTGCTGAAATGCAATACAGACTGGCGTCCTGTTGCAAGGAATGCGTATTCCGAATTTCGGAATAATCCAACACAGCATTAGGAAGTTATCGCTTCGAACAGATGTACACGGAAAAAAAATCTATTTTGACCCAGTGGCGCCACCTTCGGGCCGATGTTGCTGAAATGCAATACGGATTGGCCTCTTGTCGCAAGGAATGCGAATGCTGAATTTCGGAAGAATCCAACAAAGCGTTAGGAAGTTATCGCTTCGAACAGACATGCACGGACGTACACGAACATCCACGGACTCAAAGAAGCAAGAACCAGTGGCGCTACTTTCAGGCAGATGTTGCTGAAATGTAATACGGACTGGCGTCTTGTCACAAGGAATGCGTATTCTAATTTTGGAAGAATCCAACAAAACTTTAGGAAGTTATCGCTTCGAACAGACATGCACGGACGTACACGGACATCCACGGATGCAAAGAAGCAAGAACTAGTGGCGCCACCTTCAGGCAGATGTTGCTGAAATGCAATACGGACTGGCCTCTTGTCGCAAGGAATGCGAATGCTGAATTTCGGAAGAATCCAACAAAGCGTTAGGAAGTTATCGCTTCGAACAGACATGCACGGACGTACACGAACATCCACGGACACAAAGAAGTAAGAACCAGTGGCGCCACCTTCAGGCAGATGTTGCTGAGATGTAATACAGACTGGCATCTTGTCGCAAGGTATGCATATTCCGAATTTCGGAAGAATCCAACAAAGCGTTAGGAAGTTATCACTTCGAACAGACGTACACGGACATTCACGGATACGAAGAAGCAAGAACTAGTGGCGCCACCTTCAAGCAGATGTTGCTGAAATGCAAATACGGACTGGTGTCTTGTCGCAAGGAATGCGTATGCCGAACTTCGGAAGAATCCAACATAGCGTTAGAAAGTTATCGCTTCGAACAGACATGCACGGACGTACACGGACATCCACATACGCAAAGAAGCAAGAACTAGTGGCGCCACCTTCAGGCAGATGTTGCTGAAATGCAATACGGACTGGCGTCTTGCCGCAAGGAATGCATATTCCGAATTTCGGAAGAATCCAACAAAGCGTTAGGAAGTTATCGCTTCGAACAGACATGGACGGACGTACACGGACATCCACGGACACAAAGAAGCAAGAACCATTTTAAAGTCCCCGGCCGCGTTGCGGCGGGGGACAAAAAGGTATAGTTGCATATGTCACCCGCTTAACTCAGCTAGGTATTATACTGGTTAATACTTAAAGGGGAATGTTATCACCGGGCCTATGTAAACGTTAATATATACCTCGATACTGTAAGAAATCGACTATATAGTTTTCCCCCCGATCTTCGAACTTTAAAACGGTAAATTTGGGGATTTAAACGCGTTCCTACCATGAGCCTGTCAAAGCGGTGACCTTTGACCCATGACGTCACAGAGTGAACCAGTCCACCATAGCATTAGCATACGTAAACAAGTCAAACCTGCTCCAATATTTTTCGATTTTTCGACTGTATTCTCGTACTTTGGAGGCATCATACCTCGTCGGTGTGTTGTTGGAGGGTGTAGCAACACGAATGGAGAGGGATTCAAGTTGCACTTGAAAAATCGGGGAGAAATTCGACGAAATTTGTGCAAAACACGAGAGTGTGGGGAAAGTCGACGAAATGGTCTCGCATTTGTTCCGCTCACTTCACTGACGACAGCTATACAACAATAGAGATGGCAAGAATGTGTGGATATCCCCTATACTGAAAGAAGATGCTATTCCCAAGATCAAGACAAATAAATCTTTATCAGAAAGAGAAAACAGACAACCCCTCAGTCTGCCGGATAGCTAAATAATATATAGCCCTCACGAGCATGAGGGCTATAGGTCGGCCCCAGTCACCTCCAGCGAGGGTTTTAGATAATTTTATTACGAATCACCCACCTCTGAAACTGCCGTACATCTAATCTCTATCCCCTCCTGCGCACTATTTTAAAATCTTGCGCATTATTGTGAAATATTGACGCATATATCGCCGTCTGAATTTTCCAGTCGAAAACTTCAACTCTCTACGCGCCATGTTGGTGATGTCACGGTATATGTGTGCTGGGCCGTTTCCAATTGAACATGGCGCGTATAAAGTGGAAGTTGTCGGCTGGAAAATTCAGACGACGATATATGCCTTACTATTTCACGATAGTGCGCAAGATTTTAAAATGGTGCGCAGGAGGGGATAGAGATTAGATGTACGGCAGTTTCAGAGGTGGGTGATTCGTAATAAAATTATCTAAACCCCTCGCTGGAGGTGACTGGGGACGACCTATAGCCCTCATAGTCGTGAGGGCTATATATTATTTAGCTATCTGCCGGAGTGCGTGAGTTTTACAGGGACGACCGACCTCATGGACTCGGCAAGCGACAACCCCCTGGATGTTTTGGCCCACACCGCTTCCATCGGGCAAATCCGTCATGTGGGGAACCATTCACACGTGGGGAACCATTCAACCAAGGAGTGAAAAGGGCCAAGTACATTGCACGCAAAGTGTTGCCGATTGAAGTTGTCTTACATGACGGGTCTTGTCATCGTCCCCTCGACCGAAGTGGACCATAGATTTAATCTTCCACTTGAAATTTTGGATCAGTCCCACGGGGGATCGACCAGCCAATCCTGAATCCTACATCCTTACAGCTATTAACTGAACTGTAATAATCAATGTACTTAAGACCCAAGTCCTTTTAATCAACTTATTCCAATATTTCGGAAATTCACTTCTGGCTCCAGCTTATCCTTATTATTTTGTGTCCTTTTGTATCTCCATGTGAGCACATACATTGTATGTTCTTTTGATACAATAAATTGAAATTGATCACCTGGAAGAGTAACTGAAACTAACATAAAGGTGTGAATCAAACAATTTTTTATGGGAGGTTGTCCAAAATGGAGAGTGAAAGAATTAAGGTCTAACGTCGCGCGTTCAGCAATAGTGTCCAAAAGAAACTAGAGCATAGTCGGAGGGATGCACACATTTGATCAAAATGATCTGTACTGCTGCTTACAAGATACCCCCCCGTAAGGCATAGATACATGTTGGTGGTTAACGTTTCACGAGTAAGTTGAATGGGATTGTGTCAGGTGGCCATGGAAATGATCAGTAAGCATGCTTACAAAATACCCCCCGGATGCACATTTGATAGAAAATGATGAATATTTGTAGTGAAATATAAGTATACATGTTCTAGTAGTTTACGGGTAAGTTCATTTAGATTGCATTTGGTGGCGGCATGGTATGTAACTAGTTGACAATGAGACCTCGCTCGGTCGTGACTGCGGTTAACGGATTCTCTACGAGGTCTCATGGTATGGTAGCTGCATACCAAATTTGAGAAGAATCCAATTAGCTGTTATCCAGTTATGCTCCGGAAACAAAATGTTTCGGACCGACAAGAGAAAGTTTTGACCCTAGGTAGCGCCACCTGTAGACGCACATGCGCCAAACGCAATCCCAAGCGAGGTCTCATGGTATGGTAGCTGCATACCAAATTTGAGAGAAATCCGAGTAGCGGTTGTCAAGTTATGCTCCTGAAACGAAATGTTACGGACGGACAAGAGAAAGTTTTGACCCTAGGTAGCGCCACCTGTAGACGCACATGCGCCAAACGCAATCCCAAGCGAGGTCTCATGGTATGGTAGCTGCATACCAAATTTGAGAAGAATCCAATTAGCTGTTATCCAGTTATGCTCCGGAAACAAAATGTTTCGGACCGACAAGAGAAAGTTTTGACCCTAGGTAGCGCCACCTGTAGACGCACATGCGCCAAACGCAATCCCAAGCGAGGTCTCATGGTATGGTAGCTGCATACCAAATTTGAGAGAAATCCGAGTAGCGGTTGTCAAGTTATGCTCCTGAAACGAAATGTTACGGACGGACGGACGCCCCGACGTCCGGACAGACGTACGGACAAGCTGAAACCAGTATACGCCCCCTACACTACGTGTACGGGCGAATAATAAACTGGGCTTCTCCACAGGTGAGTTAGTTATTGTTTTAACATCAAATAGCTTCCTTTGGAATAGAAACTTTGTTTTCATTTGAGAGAACTTATCCACACGTATGGATCAGCTCGTGTTTTAACATCAAATCGCTAACAATAATTGACAAACACATAATAAAAATAAGCACGTAAGCAATGTAAATATGCCGGCCTGCCACGGTATAACAATCGGTCCGTCCCGTAAGAAATGAACAATAATGAACCATGCAAAGCCAATAAACACACGCATATAAAATAAAGGCGTAAATAACTACATAGTATGCTCTTGCAATAGCAAATTATCTGTAGATTTTAAAGGAATATATATATATATTATAGTGACATCCACAATAATTCTTATGCATTAATCATACAATCAATAAGCCGGCCTAGTTTCCTTTTTGCTATTATTTAGATCGTTGCAAAGTTTTTAGCATGGAAGAGTAAATTTACGATCATGTGCTTTATAATAACTGATTCATGCCTAACAAATTGCCAGATAAAAGCAGAAATGTATAAATATTATTGTAAGATCCACAGATAGTTGTAATTTCGGGTATAAAGCACGTAATCAGTGTATTTAAACCGGTCTGCCACAGCCTGACAATCGGCCTGCCACAGGCTTTAAACAGGCCGGACATCAGGACGACCCATTTTGACCCCAGATTCGCTTGTATGTGGCTCAAATCTATATGGCTCGATACATTCTCCTTCTCCTTCAGTTTCATGGTCGCTTCCTTCCTCTACACTCTATACAGTTTCAAGACCTGTACAGTCACAGTCACAGTCACCAAAGTGGCCGATTAACGCTGAAATCGGAATCTGAGTCAGAACTTGTACCGTTGAAACGTGTTATCCGCCATGTTGGACTCTGGCCGCTTCACTGTGTGACGTCACAGGGTAATCACCGGGCGGATTTACTGGGGGTAAAAATCAGGCACATTGGAACCGTATTTCAGGATATTGCGTTTAGCCTTTCAAAATTGCGATAACATTCCCCTTTAAGCTCTAGGGCAAACTACCGCTAAATATCCGTTCACGAAGAAGGAAGTGCGGATGTCCACCTTACCTGCTGAACATGTTATGTACAATTGGAATATGTTTAATCGAGGCAGTTCCTCATGTAAGGACCTTCAAACGCGTTTACTCTCGAGGCATCATTTAATCTACAACTGATTCACATTTTCTTCAAAGTAGCAATATTAACTTTTACGGGTTAGAGCGAGTTGTCGATGTTCAGTGACCTTGATCATTATACCCCAATCTTGCTAGCCGGCGCAACGCTTCCAACTAATGCATAGACTCACAAACTTGGACTTTTGGTAGCTTTCTGGTTTCTGTGTGTGGCCTAGCCATCTAGACATGTCGACCTCAATACGTTTCTTGTTTGCCATCAGCGTGAACTATTTCTCAAGTTTAATCATAATCTACAACCGTGGACCAGAGTAATAGCGCAATAACTATCTGTTTGGGGTGCCACCGTAATATGGACCTTTGACCTATTCAGATATTTGATCTTTGATAATTTCAGTACTTGGCATATTGTCTCGCGGATGTATTCACTCAAACAAAAATGAAGTTTTCCCCCCATTTTTAGACTAGTGACCTTGACTTTTGACCTACTAACCTCAAATTTAGTGAGGAATGTCTGCGTGACCCCATGTTTATTCTGTTCAAATTCAATAGAAAGCGGTCAATTGGTTGGAAAGTTAGAAAACTAAATAACCAAAGTCGGAATGAGAGGGAGATTGAAACGAGGAATGTTTATTCCACAGGGTTTCACTAGCTATAGCTTAGTCAAAAAAAATAAAAAATAAATCATTCGTAATATTTATTTTTGGCATTTCAACAACACGTCATCTGGGGGCCGAATCCTCCCTAAACTTTATCTTTTTCAGATGGCGTATAAAAAAATAAATGAAATGTCTGTATAAGACTCGGATCATGTAACAAGGTTCAATTGCGCAAAGTGGTGTCATGATGTATTATTGTTCTCACTGAAAAAAAGGTCGTTATTTAAAATTCGATAGATCAAAAATATCACGAGCTAGTAGTATATTTCAGTTTTTTATACACGAAACGGAGAAGAAAAAGGATAGTGACGTTTACATAGCAAAACTCTAGCTATTACGTTTGTGAAGGCAAACTGTACAAAATATACAGAAAAGCTTATATTTTGATAGCTATAGCACTTGTAACCACAACTAATCTAATGTTTTCAGGGTCACGTTATCTGCCGTGGCATTATATCAAAATATCATTTTGGTTCAACGCGTCGATATCTTAAGACCAAAAGCCAAATTGTGAAACGTCCATCGACGCGGATTTTTTCGTCACTTTTTGCGGTATGAATGCAGAAAAAATACAGTATGAATGCGGAGTATTTACAGTATGAATGCGGAGTATTTACAGTATGAATGCGGAGTATATACAGTATGAATGCGGAGTATATACAGTATGAATGCGGAGTATTTACAGTATGAATGCGGAGTAGATTGCAGTATGAATGCGGAGTATATACAGTATGAATGCGGAGTAGATTACAATATGAATGCGGAGTATTTACAGTATGAATGAGGAGTAGATTTCTTTTCGAAACGCAGCAAGTATACAGAATTGAAGATGAAATGCAGTTTTGGCTTTGCAAACACCAGAAGATTTTTTTCTGCATAAACGCCACTACTCCTTTATGGCGACCAACCGCGAATTTCTCAAGTTCTAACGTAGAACACTAATTGAAACGAGACAGACTTTACCGATTCCAAGATGCTGTACTTCGTCTGGTAAGGGCAAATCACGCTCAATATTTTTATTTTTCTTGTATCAACGTCACAAGCCAGGTCTCTCACATTACCACTTATTGCCCCAAAATGTTCTACTAGTCCTGCAAGGAAGGGCACGTCATGCCACCCAAATTGTTTTGTATTTGTTAATTCTTCGCATTATTGACGTAGTTGCATCCGGTTCTTCATGGATTATTGTAGTGCTAAATTCAATAATTTGAGTAGAATGCCAGAATGAAGTTAATTTTTTCACAATAGATCTGCTCCAATAGCACCGGCAGTATACATGGAGGCGTGGCTCAAAGCGGTTCGCTCGTCCACGCTCTTATCCAGCTCTTCAATCTAGGAAATATTTTTAATCAAAAATAACTGAAATATTTCAAACTTAAGTTGCCACAATTATACACGTAAGCACAATGATCCGTTCTTGGAAGAGTAGGAAACTTTGATCCATATTTCCCGTGTATTTAAACCAGTTATCCAAAGTTTAAAAACCCGCCCGGTTCTGAAGTGATAGAAAAAAAGAGTGAACGAACGAACCACTGAACCAGGGAAAATTCACTTGCCGTTGCCATGGTTGCTGTCGACGAAGCTCTATTGTTAAAGGACAAACTTAAATTTTGTCCGGCATCGACTTACATATTTTTAATGGACCAGTCTTACTGGTTATCTGAATTAACCACGGCCATCTCCATAACTTTGGCTGTTCTAATGCTACTGGGAATGTGTGGACCTCGGTAATCTGAATTCAAATTTATTTTATGGACCACGTATAGTTATCGTCTTGGAACAGACCACAGCCGTCTTTACGAGGAATGACTGGATGAACACTCAATAAAATCTAAATCAATGTGGAAACGTTAATTAATTTCAATATACAGAATTTAGAAAAACTGTATTGGAGAGTACTGAATCTTCTGTAGGATGGGTTACCTTTAAATCATTTTACAAGTTACGTCTACACGCGTTATTGTGTTGGCTTCATACAGAGAAACATTATACACAAATTACATTTGAAGTAAAAATTTTATTACTATTTCATCAAGAAAAGAATAACAAGAACATACTGGAACGAATTTTTGTCTTTGTACAGAGTGATAACGAGGCATATTTGTATCAAAAAAAGTACAAGAACATTCAACAGAGAAAGAAACCACCAAATTTCAGTGAAACAAGCAGACTAATATATCAACAGAAAAACAAATCTATAACGAACTATCTATCAACAAAACCATAACATACTATCATACAACATAACTTTTTCTTATCTATTGAGGAATCTAGTTTAAACAATAGCTTTTTAAAACACTAACAATGTTAAAACTTATATTTCTCCGGTTATAACTTCTTGCAATCTATATATCTCTATCAATTTGGCACGGTGATATGAATTTTAATATTAACAACACTCAAAATAGAGTCCGTGCCTTCGAGCAACACATGTAAATTGTCGCTAGTGTGGAAATTGCAACAATCCCGAACAAAAACATAACCGAGAAGCGGATCGAAATGGGAGCAGTGGGACTGATGATCTGAAAATAGATGGAGGATTTGGTTTCTTCCTCAGTCAAGGGATGCTGCAACGTGCTAACGGTGAACATTTCATCCTCCTCCAATTTACGTTCTACAAAATAGAAGTAAGTTTTTCGTGTAGGATCCGAATACACGGGTATAGAAATCCATGTAATCACATTTCATACATTTCATAGGTCCTTTGTGATAATTAGCCCCGTTCCAGGATTACAGCTAGGTTTTAGAGTATGCTATTCTTCAGGTAAAATGCTGTCTGGCAACTGTTGTCGAGCCTCTGTGTTCACATCCATTTGACAATGTTGACAGACAATATGGCCTATCTTTCATCGCTTTAGTTCCATTATTGGTCTCTACAGTTTTGTAAGTCTTATTTCTGGAAAAATATTCATCACTGGAATTCCAAATTCGACATGGTTATTGTGATCCAGATATTAATCTGCTGAGATATTAATCACATAGCATTTTATCAAAATTATTCAATTTTGTTCCACAGAAAAATATCTGGGCCAAATTTTGAAAAGCTGAGGCACCGATGCTTTTCTTGAAGGGTTGTTTGGAATTTCCCGAAAAATTATATCACAAATTAGAATACCTTGATACCTACCTATCTCAGTCACAATTAATATATTCGAAATCTCCAAGAATGTCCGAGCTCCCTCAAACCCTTCACCCAGACGACGGTTAATAGCTGATAGATTGTCTGTGTTAGGGTTCCAGACAATCTATTAGATATTACCCGTCATCTGGTTGAAGGGTAAGTGAAAGCTCTCAATACAATAACATACAAGAAACCCTTCAGTATGCAGACTTGAAGCTATTGAATTGAACGGTATTGTGCATCTTGTTATCCCGTCATACTGAAAATTCACCATTTGAAAGTCCAGACTGACAAGTCAATTCACTGACTGGGGTGATTTTAACAATACTTCAATCTCACAAGTGTCAACCTTATATGAATAGGATAAGAGTTATCATTAACCGCTCTGATACCAGACAATAATCTGGGGAAGGCGAATCACTAGACAAAACAACAACAGATGCCTTTCTTCAAAGAACAAAATCGATCATGTTCACTGGTGGTAAGACCAGTCAAACTAATTATTCCAAGTAATTTATACCTTATTCTGTTTTCGTCTGTGAGAAAATAAAAATGTTCAATATTATGAATAAATATATTACCATTACCGGTGTAATCCGTCTGTCGTTTCTTCACCAAGTTGGTACAAGAGTCCTACAAAACAGAAAACAAAAGTACTTTTCAGTATTCACAGATATACGTGCCAAACATTCTAGTCGTTGGACAGCATGCAACAGTATCTGTTTCAGACATAGTATGCGAGGAAAGCGGAGGTACAAAATGTTGTTAATAAATTGCAGGGTACCGGTATCCAATTGACGTAATAATACAAGACTATTGTTAATTAAAACAGACTATGGTAACCATTCGCTGGACAATTACTGTAAAATGCAAGAGTATAAGCTATGTCTCCTGAAGACTGGGTATTGATGATGAATAAACCAAAATTACTTAATATAAAACGACATTTTTTCTCTATTATAGAGATCTACATATACCTGTTGATACAGCACTGACTACGGAGACACGACCTGGACATACTTACCCCATCACAGATGTATTACGTAGACGCGACCTGGACATATTTACTCCATCCCAGATGTATTACGGAGACACGACCTGGACATACTTATTCCATCACAGTTGGTATACGGAGAAAATAACTTGCCGGTGTGATATCTTATAAAAGATTTGGCGCTGTCAAACATGTTGTGCCTATTAAAACAGATTATGGTAACCTTTCGCCAGACAATTACTGTTGCATGCAAAATTATAAGCGGTCTCCTGAAGATTATGGGGTGATGATGAATGAATCAAAATTACTTACTATAAAACTACTTTTTTTCTTCTCCATTTTGGAGATCTACTTAGACCTGTTGATACAGCAATGTTGATACTTACTCCATCACAGTTGTATTGCGGAGACATAACCTTGGGCATAATTACTCCATCAAAGTTGTATTACGGAGACCCAACCTGGACATACTTACTCCATCACAGTTGTATTATGGAGACATAACCTTGGGCATAATTACTCCATCAAAGTTCTTGTACGAAGACCCAATTGCAACCTGGACATACTTTAATACCTCATCAGAGATGTATTACGGAGACGCGACCTGGACATACTTACTCCATCTCAGTTGTTTTACGAAGACACGACCTGGACATACTTTAATACCTCATCAGAGATGTATTGCGGAGACGCGAAGTGGACATACTTACTCCATCTCAGTTGTTTTACGAAGACACGACCTGGACATACTTACTCCATCACAGTTGTATTACGGAGACCCAACCTGGACATACTTACTCCATCATAGTTGTATTATGAAGACACGACCTGGACACACTCCATCACAGTTGTATTACGGAAATACAACCTGGACATACTTTCTCCATTACAGTTATTTTACGGAGACACAACCTGGACATACTTACTCTATCACGGTTGTATTATGGAGACACGACCTGGACATACTTAATCCATCACAGTATTACTAGGACACGACCTGGACATACTTACTCCATCACAGTTGTATTACCGGGACACGACCTGGACATACTTACTCCATCACAGTTGTATTACTAGGACAACCTGGACATACTTACTCCATCACAGTTGTATTATGGAGAAACGACCTGGACATACTTGATCCATCACAGTTGTATTACTAGGACACGATCTGGACATACTTACTCCATCACAGTTGTATTACTAGGACACGATCTGGACATACTTACTCCATCACAGTTGTATTACCGAGACACGACCTGGACATACTTACTCCATCACAGTTGTATTACGGAGACACGACCTGGACATACTTATTCCATCACAGCTATTTTACGAAGACACGACCAGTTGTATTACGGAGACCCAACCTGGACATACTTACTCCATCACAGTTGTATTTCTTCTTACACTTCCTGTATTGTTCCTCGTTATGCCTCCTTCGTCTCTGATGAACATGCTGGCCGCCATACACCTTGGTATCACAGTCGTGTTTACATATCGTAAAATTACAAGCAAAATTCAGAACAGTTCTCCCCTTCAACTTGAAGGTTTCAAAGAAGGGACTACGGATGACAAGACCTTCCGTTTGGAAGCCAGCTTTTTTGTCGAAAACCAGTCCATCACCACACCTGAATTACAAAGAAAGATTACAAAGAAAGATGAAAAACAAAGCGGCAAGCGATAATATGGGGTTCCAAACAACTGAAAAGTATTAACAAAACCATCTCGGCTAATAGGGAAAGCATCAGAGAGCGTCAAAAATCAAAATCGGCATACATAGAAACCCATCAAAATCTATCACATAAAAGTTGACGATAGCGCTCAGGATACCATTTTAGCTGCCTGGGAAAATATCGTGCAAGTTTGCAGATGTGATATCCTATAAAAAAAATGGCGCTGTCGAATTCTGCAAAATAACACTCCGGTTGCTTTGGGCACTATCTTTTTCGCCAGGCAAGAAATCGCGGGATTTGTAATAAAATAAAGATCTTTATACCAGAAAACCCATACTCATAAAAACAAATAATGTACAAATTACAATCCAAGTCTAACCACCTGTCTGACTGCAAATTACAAAAATAATCTCAACAATTCTGATGAAAGCACAATTAAACTCTGCTACCTAACTTCCCCATCCCAGAGAAAAGTAGTTCCTCACATCTTTTGTTCACAAATGGCAGCTGTATTCGTATTTCAAATGCAATTTATGCATTATTTGTTCATGCGAAGTAGATTTAAATGCTGGTTGGACCTCATATTTTGCGTTGTATTTTGCAGTATATTTCACCAGACATCTGCTTCGTTAATTTGACTCTGAAGGTGATATGCGTCCAACTAGTGTTTGCAGGACAAGAAGCCAACTTGGAAATTTTACTGGTGTTCTACATCCTAAGAAAGATTGGTAGTGACTAAAAATTGCGTTTTACTGTATTCTAGAAAGAGGTCAGGGAATGGGATTTATCACGTGATGTTGGAAACCGGACCCTTCCACTTATCCTTAAACCATATATATTGAATGTGAAAAAACTTAATTTTGATTGGTGGCCTCCACATTGGTTCACAGAGCTAAATTGGAGCGATATGCAAGAGGTGGGAAAATTTGACTAGGGACAGGAGTGGAGTTTCACGATCAAGATAGAATTGCCCAAAATCATTGATCATGTATGCAAAGTTGAAGTGATTGTGAGAAAACATCTTTTGGGAAAATGGCGTAATGCAATCTGAATATCAAACCTTTCAGCCAATCTGAAAACCGATGGTTATTTTTATGTCAGCACATCATTCAGCATTTACCTATGAAATTTCAATGCGATTGATTAACTTCAATTTTTAAATTGTTCAAGATAACGGAGATACCTTTCACCCCCAAAACCTTATTCGGAAGAACACCATTTTATGTGCGCTAATAAATCCAAGATGGACAACAAGGCATTTTTGCGGGATACAAGTACTTCCTTTTAGATTTTCCATGAAATCTAGCGGGAAAATAATAACACAACAATCATAATGGATAGACTTCCAGCCATACCCGTTTGGGGCGCTAATTATCGATACGGAGGTCAATTTGACCTTCATTGCTACTCTTGATAATTCTAAATATTGGTACAGTACTTAAATCAGGGTTCCATATTTTATGCTCGATATTTCCATATTCGCCTCGTAAATTTCACAGTATATATTTGGATGTTTAATATTGCACATTTCACATATTACAGCTATTATTGACCTTTGGGTGTTATCAACACGCATTGGAACGGTGTTCCCGTGCCAGTCGTTGGTATCGGAAATGCCATTTCTCTTCAAACCCTAAACAGAACAGGCCAACATTTTTGTAGGATAATTATAGAATTTGGCAAATTGATCTTCTTGAGATTGGGGTTTTGGCTGTCCGGAGGGTTACACTAACCGGTATAAGGAAAAGTACTAGTCTACCCGTGAGGTACTAGTCTAACCGTCGAGGTTCCGAAGTACACTTACCCTCCCCTGAGGACGTCATATGAATCTACATCACTGTACGCACTGCAGCTAACCACTCTGAATCCTCGGATATAATTCTTCACTGAAATTATAAATCGTTATTTTTCGTCATTCTATTGATGCAGTGTACATTCACATAAATTATGGATATGGAAGGCGTACATATAATTCCAATCCAACACAAATTATAATAAAATCCAACCAGGATTCATAAATAGGAGGCGAACTTCGATCTGTACATCATTGTTCACTAATTTGGCTGCACCAGCTGCCAATATATTCATTAGGCAGATAATGGTTAATACAATACAACTTCGACATAGTAAGTTAATCGATTTAATATCGGTACTGAAATGCATGAACAATGCGCAACTTTTACTACTCTTAGGGAAAGTAGAAGGGAAAGTGTAGTTCAGTACATTGTGACCGTAATAGGAGCAGGCGAAGCGTGTGCGTATGATGACATCATTTTTGGTCAGAGTTCACTTCCGGTGATTACGTCTCTTCTGGTCCGATGCGACTTCTGGTGATGACTTCAGTTCCGGGGAGGACCCAGTGATTCATAATTATTCAGAGCATAAAACAAGATAATAGTTTCTTACATAATATATTATGTACACCAAATCCTACTCTAGCATTGGACTGATTACCTGGAGTGCATACGGCCTTCAACCGAACCTTACGGCCAAGCGCTAGTGGGCTGGTGATTGGCTGGTCATAAAGATCAACAATTTTCAGGTCAAAGGTCGCTTTTTTCGTGTTCTTTCCCATCATTTCTTGCTTAGCAATTGGACTGATATACCTATGAGGAAATATGAAATTACGGAACGTTCATAAAGTTAGACCGCAGTTCGCAATTTGTTTTTCGCATGGACCAGTCATTCAGCGACTCATAGCAGCGCCCATAGCAGCGCCCCCTGGTGTCAGATTTGGGATATGAATATGCAAAGATATACAGCATGACATTCTCTCTTGCTATGCAGAGTTTGGAAAAAAATTACAGATTTCCATATCTGAAGAAATAAATGCTGGTCCCCTCGAATAACGAACTGCGAAATGCGGACCGCGGGCTTTATGAACGTAATTATGGAATCATTATTCAATTGAACGGTTTGTCAAGTATGTGATTAGCAAACATCAATAGTACAGTCGTTTTAAGAAGATTCGATGTGACAATATTCGATATGATATAAGAACAGTAATTTCAGTCATCTTCAGGGATAAATTTTGAATTATTCCTACATGGTGAAAAACTCATAATTTATCCTGAACGGTGACTGAAATATTTTCTAATTCATCCAAAGGACACTTATTATCGTGGCATTTGGTCATGCACGTGGCAATTGGATTGAATAAGTGGGCTGTTCCCAACTGGACTCCGTATATCAGTTGGCAGATCAGCGGAACTAGAGTCGTGAGTTCGATTCTCACCAAAGTCAGTATTTTCTCACAATCTAGGAACAATTCAAAGAAGATTAAACAAGTTTACAATTCATGAAATTATGATATTTCCTGAATTATTAAACCAAGTTCTCTGCAAAGAACAATGCATCAATTAATGGTGTATTGCCTGGATGGATCAGGTTCGTACATTATATCACATCGAAAATGAAATTGTTTAATTCACCAAAATAGTCCTTAAAACCGAAAAACTTATTGGATGTCGGGTGGATCTGGGTCGCCAGATCCGGAAATGGTTAGAACATTACAGGCAAGTCAAAGACTCCCCTGCGCATAAGCTTCAGTTCAACAGGGAATCCGAAATGCACAGGAATTTACGGCGACCATCTTCGCACACTAGTCAATTTCTACGTTCCCACGTCAGACTACCCGTGGAATATTAATCAGTCCACCAGTATTCATCAAAGTCTGTACATTTATAAATAGAGACGACACTTCTTTGACATCGAATGCATATGAATTTCAAAATGAGTGGGCTATTAACGTACGGCCATTTTTCGGGATAACAAATCCTTTTATTGAGCTATTACTTCCAAATAAGGATAAATTACGTAGCTACTGACGACACCATACACACGATCAGTGTGTAGTTTCTGATTGACTCTTATTCAATTTACAGCTCTGATTTCGAAGACTTTTAGATTGTCTAATATTGGTTTGGTGATTCGAAGATGGCAACGACTGACTTAACGTGTTGTTATCGCTCATTTCATGCTGGATGAATGGGCAACATTAATATATCTGATTAATCACTAATGACATTTCTTTTAATTTTTACTCTTGTCTGAAAGGTCTGATGTTGAATTTTAAAACTATGTAATGAAAAATGGATTGTTTATATCGTATCAGCTTATAGACAGTGATGGAGTAGCTTATAGGTTACTTCCTTGTACGGCCATCCTGATTGTGACGTGGGTCCATGGCCTAAACAACATACCATATGATTTGTAATCCGAATTATAATATAGATCCGCTACAGAGCTAAATCCTTTCCATAAAACATGGTTAAAATATGCCTCCATAATATACCCTCCGCATACTGAAAGCAGATGGGGTCTTACTTACCATTCATCGATGCGTTGATTTTTGAACACCGACAGTCCTTTCTCGCCGTATGAACACGTCACAAGGTACTGCTCCTTGAATGAGAAGACCGGACTACCGCGATCTCCCCATCCAATATTCACCACCAACGTGAATGTGTCCGGACCGCCATCTTTTTTCTGAAATGAAATTAGTAGCCTAATCAAGATGTGGAACCGTTCAAGTTACTCAAGATTTAGTTAATTGTTGTGGATAGTGATCCTTTGTATTGTCAGTGTTCATACCAAAGTTTCTCGATATTTGTTGGTCTGGTGATAATTACTTCGGCTCAGATAATGCATGCCGATACCGTCTTCTTCAGCACCAGTATATAGCTGGCTACGGGAATTTCACATTTCATTTCTGGACACATTAAAAGGAAGATAATTTCACATTTCATTAATCGACGTGATTCACGGTGTATTGAATTGACCCGCTGTCAGCTGTCGTAAGCATTGCGTCATAGGTTCGTCTTGTTTAACCCTATCTGGCCTGGGATTTTTGGGACCTGTTGTGGCCTGGGGGAGGGGGCGAAATGGCCCCCCTTAATTATTTTTCTTACCCCTTGAGCTAGGGGGCTGAAACTTACCACGCTATACCCTTGGGTCAAGCTCTACCAGAAAATGTACAAAAATCGAAGATGGCCGCTTTGATGACGTCACAGTGACGTCATTTTCAAAAACGGCATTTTTTGTACGATTTTTCAGTCAGATTTTCCTAATTTTTTATTTATGCAATTTCCTCGCAAAAACTGCATGATAAATTAGTAAATATTAATGTGATGTGAAATAAAATAGTTTTTGCCAGCTTTTCATCGCGGAAAAGCAGAAATTTTGAAGAAATATGACAAAAACATCACTTTTCTGGGGCCCTACATCGCCGCCATCTTGAATTTTCCCATGATCCTCTGCTCGGGAGGTTATGTAAATATGCTCAAAATGACCCTAATATGATAAACTATAAAGATACGGAGTTTCAGCTCTCTACTTTTTGTCGTTCCGGAGATAGCGCAGAAAGTTTGGTAGAGGGGCCATTTCGCTCCCCCCCCCCCCCAGGCCAGGTAGGGTTAAAGAGCCATTAATGTCATGAGGATCGGGACTGGGGGATGCAATAACGAGACAATGCCGCAGATGTGGAAATTATTTCTAGCACTCCCGATGTATGAATTCTTTGCTTTTTTTCTCGCAAAGATATACGTTGTCAAAACCATTGCCTCTCAGATATGGACAACCAGATTAAGAACAACATGACAGTTTCTCATTTTTAAAGAACCATACGTTTCTATGTTATGTGGTGCCACATTGGAATCTGGACAGCTGCCTACGGAAGGTGGGATCTACGGTTTTATTCAACAATTTCAGATTTACACTATTGCTGATCTTCTGTCGGCGCCGAAATTCAAGCAGAGAAATGTTTCCATGAACAAAACTTTTGCGAGCTTCTAAAAAGCCGCTCAAGCAGGATTAACTTCATAACAAATTAGATACTCACATTAAAAACACACATTTCCGCTGACCTCGAGTGGTTAAAACCAGCTTTCAGTGTATAGGTTACTTCGTTCCAGTCCTGTTTGAATTCAAAGGAGACGTTGTGGTGGCATATAGCTACGGCGACCACGGGCACATCGGCCAACACCGTCAAAATAGCAGTCGCATCGTGGTGCGTCTTTGGACACTTGGGCACAACTGCAATGGAATTAATTTAGAAACTACAAAACATATCCTAGTGTAGAGCATCAAACATGTTATGGGCTGGATTCTAAGACATTGTCTAACAACGACTTAATCTGTGGAGAATGAACCTGAATCCGTATGACGTATTTTATCTCATTCAATCACGTGATGAATTGTTCAGTCACCTGTCCAGAAAGCTTGCATCGCTTATGTAACAAGAAACTAATTAAATTGTCAACGCACAGTAAATTTGTCACAAGGCCTATATGTAAACCAGACACACCAAATTAAAGTTTGCTCTTCCGACTGCGCTAGTCCAGGGACCTCGCGCTGACAATAGGCTTGAAACCTGATGACGTAGGCCCCCATCATCCATGACAATTAAATCCCACTTCAATCCCTTTATACAATGTGGCCTTCAACATCCATGACAACTTAGGAAAAAGGCAATCGGAGATCGCTTATGATATGCCCCCCCCTCCCCCTCCAATGAGATAACATAAAGAGGATGCAGAAATACATGATATCACACTACGGTACTGACAATACATAATAAAAAGTTTCTAACTTCTGTGTCAAGTCTTATCTGACAAAAAAAAACCCTGTTCCTACATTTACATGTTTCTGATTACGCCATCGAGAATCAGGGCATTAAATTACGCTAATTTGGGCACAACCTCTGTTCGGCGCGGCAAAATTTAATAAACCGGGAAATGTGCCCAAATTAGTGAAAATAAGTCCCCGAATTCTGGCAAAATAGGCTTCGAGTCCAATATGAGCCTTAATTGACGAGGAATCCCCATGAACATAACTGAACATGGATTCTCAATGAAAGAAAAATATTTAAAAATATATATATATAATTTTGTTTGGCTCTCTAATTTGGGCGCATCTTACTTAATTTGGGCACAACGTTAACATTGTAGCTTTGGTGAAATCTAAAGCTCTATCCAAAAAAGCAAAAAAAACAACAAACAAATAATTATCTGATGAAGGCTGATGTTACGACCCGTACTATATGCCAGCGGTCTGTCGATTTAGACGTGTGCACTACACTTGCGTGACATCTCCATGATCTCGGCACAGTGCCTCCGTGATTCGGTCGTGCATAATGAAATCTGCATTTATTTCAAGATCGATCATATTTTTGAAAAGTCGACAACTGATATTTATCCACACCAATTTTCTGAACAATGGAGATCGTGATACTCCAAGTGAGAAATAGCGATAGTATTGTCCAACCAATATCTTTGCCAAGTTTAAATGGGAATATGTTTTGTACGTATTACTTTTCGTCGGCGGTGAATCGTCGTATCCTATTCCCAATGTCGTCCAATACTCGTCCAAACGACCAGCGAGCAAACAGAGAGCGAGTTCTTGATGTCAATGTGTGACCTGGATACAGGGTATAAATTTCATCGAGATGTCGGCGTATTTTCCAACTCCTTTTATACTTGGAGATAAATGTAGATTTCATTATGCGGAATACTGAATTTTAGATACATTATTCAGGATTCTTTAATGCAAACACTTTTTATGAATTATAAAATCATAACGTGTGTACCGACTCTGGCGATTATATCAAGTCTATAAAATTACAGTTAAGGCGTGACATAACTTTTCCAGGGGACTATATAGCAACACGAGTTGTTGTTTATTTTATTTTTTTGTTAATAATTTTTACGAATCTTTCTGTGAGATTTCCTGCTAAGATGATAATTTCTTGTATTTCTGAGTGAGCTATTGTGATTTACTTCGAGAATCATGTACAGATTCTTCTTTCCAAGATTCCTAGGTATCATCTGAACATTTCTTCCGAGTCGAGGGTGCATGCCCGGCCCTCTTTGAATAAATTATTTGGGAGCTGCATGTGGACCTACACATTTTGTTCCGGTTCTCTATTTGAACCGAGTAGTTTGTTCTCAAATTCACATTTGTCTCGAGCTGTGAAATCTTGGGGAGTTGAATATCTTGGAGTTGAAAATTTTGGAGAAGATAATGGAGATGGAAATCTTGGGAGTTGATTATCTTCTTTTATCTTACTTGGTGTCCGGTATAATGTAGATGCCAGATTTAAAATATTGAAATTTGGCCTTTGAATATGTGAATACATACTCCTCAAAATGAGTGTTTCACTTGATCAGCATAGACAGAGTATTGACTAACATTTAGTAAATTGCAAGATTCAACAAGCAAAGTTGGTCAAACTCTAGTCCGACATGCAGTCCCTGCTGCAATTTATCCATGCATTTTTAAATAATTGCATTACAAATTTCACAACCAATTAAGGCTTTATAGCAATGCAGAAGAAGTCAGATCTAGGTATTCATACCTTTTAGGTTTATGGATCAACGGAAACCCGACATCAGTTCTATCAGTACTTTCATTCATCCTTAACATCGCTGGACATTTCACCTTTTATTCGACGGAACACAGCTGTAGCCGGAAAATGACGTCTATATTAGCTGTCATACTTATTCAGTTTTTGGAAAGATCCGCTGATCCCGTCATTGCCACGTGATCGTCAAAACGGGTAATCGCAAACCCTTATTTTCCGGCATAAGGAAATGCACTGGAGGGTTCCACATGGGCCTATAATATGTGTTTATCATATAGTCAAATTGGACGCGTTCACTTTTACCAGGGAATAGGACACAAATGTTTTAGTTATGGCACTGTTCAATGCACGCATCGCAACAACAATAACGAGTGCAGATTTTTCCTTCGTTTCGCAGACGGTACTTTCTTCCGATTTCTTTTCTGAAACTCAATTTTGTCACAGGAAACTCAATCATTTCGCACGCAATAAAATACTCAAATTTTTCAATGGAAAAGTGAATTTCAATAAGAGTGTAAAATTCAATTCATATTTGACTAAGGAGTCTATTTTTTTTTAGTTGTTGTTGCTGAATCGGAATCCCTAGCCCGAATCACTGATAGGGCCCGAAATGGAAAGAACTAAATAAGACGTCAGTCGCTCGAGATCTTTAACAGCAGACGGCAAGGGAAATTGAGACAGAGGCACCAAAAGCATTTTATCGAATAAATAATATGATTTGGCATCTCCAGCACTATGACAACCACATAATGACTCCTTTAATTAGACGGAATCTGCCTTCAAACACGGATTTTGTCAACAAAACCGTTGTGTTTCTGTCTCCACAGTTGACAGAGACATGCGCAGAATGTGGTTGACCTTTTTGCTCACGGCATCAGAAATCGATCCTTGCCGGTTATAAACCAATAGCGACGTGTGTTTAGTCACGTGATCAGAAAGGTCACGAGATAAAAATAGCGTAGGTCATATTCTTACAACATGTCAGAAAGGCGCCGAAACGGGAAAACAAGTCAATGTTTTCCCCCCACATTTAATCACATTTTGTCAACATCAAAACAGTCATGAGAGATGGTACATGGTCAAAGAAGCTCAGGTCGGTCAAACTATATCAAGTTGGCATATTTTTTCTCTCTCGTTTCGTTATTTTCGTCAGTGAAAGATTGCGAAAAGGCACTTTTCGGAAGATCAACTTTTATCGCCACATTTGAACTTTGAGCTGTGATAGGAAAGCCACGCCCCCTTACCCTATCTATATTCACCTATTACAGCTAGAGTTTCCGAGTTATCAGGGTTAGCCCGATGAAAAACTGTCAAGAAAAAACCCTGGCCAGTTAAGTTATGAGCTGATCGTTTACTGGAGGGTAGTGGTAGGTGTGCTAACAGGAATGCTATAAAGCTCTCTGCACATGTAACAATCACACTAACAAATACATGCCATCATCTGTCAGTCTGAGGAATCACAAGGTCAGAAATTCAATTCAATTCAGGCTGGTAATTGATCATATGCACAGTGTGCACCCAAACTTTAATTAATATAGCAAGTTAAATGTGTAAGCACAAATATGTTTGTGCAAAAGCTTTAGGGCAAATCATTTAATGTAGATACAATGATTTGATAGCAAAATTGAAGAGATGGTATCCTCCATTTAAGGAGACACGAAATTCAAAACTAACATTCAAAACTAACAGAGGTTCGGTACTGCGAAGATTCATATTATACTCCTGAAATGAAATATGCTTCCTGTAAAAGCTGTGGGGTAAATCATAGGATGTGGAATACAATGACTTGATAGCAACAGTGAAGGAAATGGAATCCTTCATTTAAGGCGACACGGAAGTCAAAATTAACAGGGGTTCATTGCTGCGGGAACCCCACCGGTTACTTCATATTGTACTTCTGAAATAAAGTAATGTCATCAACCTATTAGTAATTACTATATTGTAGGTGAATCGGCATGCGTGTGTGTGAAAACAAAAACAATGTACACTGCATCTCATACCTCAGGTAGGTTAGCATCACACGAGGCTGGAAAGCTGTGGATAGGAAAAATTCTCCAAAGTCCAAAACCTTAACATTTGGAGCCACAGGGGTAGGTTCATCCTCCCAAGGGTAGAGCATAGGTTGAATATGTGTAGAATCATGTAAGCTCCCGGAATATAGGAGAATGGGGGGGGGGGGGGGTAGGTAAGGAAACGTAGGGCGAGGCTTTTTCGGACAGGAACACAGATATGATTTAGGTATCAAGCTCTCCGCAGCTAAAGCTACAGGCTCGATAAAAATTTATTATTTTGGTGGATTCAACAAAACCACCTGTGTATTTTGACGTTATATATTTTACAAGACTTTTTACAACGAAATTGCAAATGCAAATATATGTGCATGAGACTTTCTTAGCTTAATCGTTTAAATGATATATTTCGTAATTTGCAAAAAGTTCACTCAGGAACTGTTTATTGAACTTGTCCCATGTTATACTGGTAGCAGGCTGGGGTATAAATACAATCTGTGTTTTACATTTGTTAGGACATTATCTCAGTAAGCCCTACAAATGGCTGCTCAGATCCGAAACCTTTGGGGTCCAGTGATCAGCTTGTCATAAAACAGAAGAAGGGCGACTCCGAAAATCGCCTTCCCACTGAAGGACTTGAATTGGGTTGAAACGCACGGAATTCTATAAAATTTCACTGGTCTGTCAATTAATATTCTATTGTTATGCGTGCTTGGATTAAATATTTTATATTCGGTATCAGCTTAGAGTTTAGCAGCGAAAGTAAAACCCAAACGTATTTTACCATCAGCGCAGTTTTTCTAGGTCACGTAACTGTTATGCAAGTTGGTCAAGGGTTCGCCTTTGGCTCACAAATAGAAACCGCGACGTCGTGAAGATGCAGCTACGGGCTCCATAAAAATGAAGCGGGTCTTATCTCCCGTCGACTTTACAACAAAAGAGATGATTACAATTTCGACATCGTAAACTATTCCTTTCTGGCCAGCAATATTCTAGTGGGACCTACATATGGCGTATACATATCTCGCCTAGTAGCATTTGCTAGATCCGGTATTATATGAGACTATTTTAATCAACGTCACAAACATTATTGCAGAAACAGGGCTATAAGATTTCACACAGTCTAGTAATATGTAGAAATGTTTATTCAGGATCCTTACTAAATATATCTGTAACTGAAGAAACCGGAGAAGTAGAAGAACCAGAGACGACGAACTCTGTGGGAGAAACAGGAGATCTGGACCTAGTTGAGAATCGGGACTGTATTGATACTTATTATGAAAAGATCACATATTAATTACTGAATTACATGTACATCACTGGTAATACATCAACTGTACTGCGCCGACATTTACTAATTAAACGATTAAAATGGGGTGCATTTCGGCATTTTAAATTATCCTGTTCCCACTATTCTCTATCCAATGGTGCAAATTTCATTCTTTAACCCCTTTATATTTTATACCATCGTGGTCAGCATTATCAAAGTTGCAAACGAGCATATACGGATCGATGGTTAGGTTTGTCTTCACGGTGATCGGGGTCATGGAGTAGATTTTATTCTGCCTCAGTTATATGCCCCTTCACTGTGCCAAAAATCAGGACTCATTTACGGAGAGAAAATCTGACGAGTAGATTAGGTTGACCCCCACATTTTTGTCATCTTTTCAAGTTGGTACCATACCGTTCTAGACATGTGAACTAATTTTGCAAACCTAATGAAAACAAGAGTAGTGTGGCTAACGTCACAGGACCTACGAAGTAGGGTGAGGAAGAGGACTTGGGGGTCCAAGCGTAATGTAAAAAGTCACCTAAGTAGGTTAAATTTTCATCAAAAGTAGGCCAGCTTAGAACTTGCTGGTAACAGTCCCCTAATGCACGTTCCTGCCAAAAAAATCAAGGTTATAATGTCAACGGTTGTCTTTATTTTGCCGACGAAAGGATTCGGATGGACCGACTCACCCACTCGCTCATTACCGGACACATTGCAAATGAGAGCCTACTTCGTAGGAAAAAAGATAAAATAGTAATCAAGAAAAATAGTTAAAAGTAAAATTTCAATGATTTAGGTGTACAATTACAGAGTCTACCTATTTGTATTATATGTGGAGCATAGCTTGGGATATATCCTGATGGCATATACCTGGGGGCATAGCCCGAGGGTATTGAATTTTAGTTCTAATTCTCCTACCAAATTCTCCTACCAAATCAAGGCAATAGGTGACGATGTTGTTAAGTTACGGTGTTGAACTGAAATGAAAGTAGTACCGAATCAACATCATTTTCGCAGAATCTTTCCAAAAGGAACAGTCGCTGGCTCAGAAAACAACACTAATCAATAAAAAAGATCAGATACTCACAGTCAATAATATGATCTCCAACATGGTCGTGGCTCGCCAACACGGCAGTCTGAAAATGAGGGAATGCGAGATTACATTGACACTTTCAGGTAACGGTACCAAACGTTATTCATATTGTCCCCTGGGCAGACTGTACATGTACAGGCAGCTAGAGGATGCCAGGTCCCCCGCCGAAATCACAGCGATAGTTTTGAGAGCATTGTTGGTGTCGGGGATAAAGAGGAGGGAGGCAACTCCTTCTTGGGTATAGTCACTTGGGTATAGTCCTACCCAACCACGTCACTGGAGTAGAGTCATACCCAACCATGTCACGGGGAGTAGTATATAAAGCTCCTGTGGCGACCGATTTATGGGCAGATAGCTCTTTTGAACAATTCCTGATTATCTCCCCTGGGATTCGCACATATCTGCCCCTAAATTGGACCCCAGATGCCCTTTTACTGCTTATCGAATTGACGTCATCCGGGTCACAGGTCACATCCGGGTCAAAGATCACTTCCGGTCACATGGGGGCCCAGCAAGAGTTATCTGCCCCTACATTAGACCCCAATGTTAATCTATGAAGAATGCATATATGGGATAGTATTGAGGTGATCATTTTTTATTTTTTATTTTCCTTGTGGATTTTACTATGGGGTGTGGCACCTTGTTTTCTTTGTCTCACGATGTAGAACACGAGGAGAGGGGTGTCCAGGCCAGGTGTTTACTTTCGCTGAAAAATTCAGGCAGGTCTGGGGTGCACATGTTATGTCCATTCTGGCGCACTGGACAATGTTAGTCCCAATGGAGATTTGCGGTATGGGGTGTGGCCTCGAGCCTCTTCGTCTCGAGCTGTAGAACACCATGGGAGGGGCCTCAAGGCCATGCGTTGAATTTTGTTGAAAAGTGCTGATGACGCATGCGCAGTAGGCAGGCAGATCGAGGTGGACGTTTTGTGGTCTAGGTGGATCCATAGTGGTCCGATTGGGTCGTGGGAGGTATCAGTTTGAAGCATTCGTAGGGATGCGTCCAACTGGTGGAAATAGCGTTTATCTACGCATGCGCAGTAGAATGGACGTTTTCGGGTCGCGGTGGGCCAATAGTGAGAGATATTGGGCTGTGGGAGATATCAAAGTAAAGTTCCCGTGAAGGAGCGTCAATGGACTTGTGTCGTCCGTTTTCAACATTCTGAGCATGCGCAGACAGAGAATTGTGGGGAAAATGCACTGGAATGGACATTTTGGGGTCGTCGTGGAACCATAGTGGTCGGATTGGGTCGGAGAGAGTATCTGTTTGAAGCTCTCATGGGGTAGCGTCCAACTGAATTGGTATAGAGTAAAAGTAGCGCAATGGTGCGCATGCGCAGGCAGGGAATGGTGGGGAAAGGCAATTGGAATGGACGTTTTGGGGTCAAGGTGGGCCCTAGTTTGCGTACTGGGTCGGGGAGGGTAACCATGTGACGCGCTCCCCCAGGCCGGTCAAGTCACGGGTGGGTGCATATTTTCACAGAAAAAAAACGAAGCCATATAAATGAGAATGTTGTTGTTGTTGTTATGGTGTAGTCTCTCAATTCCGGGAAAGTAAAAGTCAAGGGAAGTAATCCAGTTTAGTAGTACAGAAAGCAGAAACTGTCCGGGTTAATTTGTCGAGGAATTTTCTGGGAAAACCCGTTATATTTATAGATCACTCGGGAGTAGTAGAGAAAGGGGAGTTTCGGAGGTGAAATGGGGTGCGTTTTGTGGAGATGGAGCCTTGTTCGAACTGGCCACACAGTAGAGTTACCTGTCTGGTGGTGTGTGGTGTGGTGGTGTGTGGTGGTGATGGTCGCCGTGGTGGTGGTGGCGGTGGTGGTGGTGGTGTCTGTACATATAGGGATGAACACGTGTCCCTCATCAGTCCACATGTAATGGTCGACTAGTCAACAAGTCGTGTACCTGTAAGTTCTATCAGAGAACCTTCTCTCGTCGCGATAGTATGCTCAGACACATTCAATGCAAATACAACCACGAGACACCACCGACTCCCGCTATAGGTCAACCAAGTGGAGTAGATCATCCCTATACAATGAGGGTGAGCGGCCCTACGGGATGTGGAAAGACGTCATGGGTGATCTAATTCTTAGAAGAAAGGCCCCCCAGTTATACCCGTAAAGTCTGGTGCTACAGCCAGTGGCAGCCCGTCTACGAAACTACAAGGTTACAGAATGTGAGCTTCGTCACAGGGATTCCTCACGATATCGATCAAACCTATTTCTTCGACCCCCAGCAGACCAAAGTGATCGTACAGATGTTTGGCAAGTACCCTCAGGCCGCGGACCGAGACGTACTGGTGTATGACTGGGCCAAAGACCATTTCAATGTTCCAACCAATTCAATGTACAAGCCCCGTTCTGGGCTTCAGTTTTCACGTGGTTATTCTCACGTTGTTGTTGTTTTTCATTGTTGTTCTTTAATAAAAAAACAAATGAGATCTCACCTAAAAACCCTGTCTTGTGTGTTTTCTGTACAATAGGTTACGAGCATAAACAAGTGGCCGTCAATGCCCAATGCTTGAACATAAATGTGGGATTCTAATTTTAACCAAGCTGGATAAGACCAGTCAATGAGTCGGCTGAGAAAGTAACCAGACAGTGGCCTAGGAAGGGGTCAAATGTAACCAATCATAACCTGGACAGTTTTTGCTTTCTGTACTACTAAACCGGATTACTTCCCTTGAATTTTACTCTCCCAAAATTAAGAGACTAGACTATCTCAACAACATTCTCATTTCTGATACTGATTCTGATACTGTAGTATACACTAGACATAAGCCTATATGCTATTATAGCAATAAAAGTGGGATGTGTTTATAGCGAAATAGTCGTGACACACCGGACAAAAGCATCATTTTTTCACATAAACTTTTTAACGGGTTGTACATTCAGAAAAATCTTAACTAAAAACGTAATGAAATTGAAAATCTACATACTATATCTTTGGGTCAAATCTGGAAAAAGTTTTACAATGACTGCTTCGATGACGTCACATTGACATGATTTTCCAAGAAAGAAGTTTTGGATAGAATTTTGTTGCTTTTTTTCTTTCATTTTTCCCCTCACAAAAACTGCTCCGCTTTTTAAAAACCTCTTTTCATGAAGGTCGAGGGCTAATAACAATGAATAAGAATGTGATTAACAAGATTAGTATAAAATATAAACAGATGTGAATAAGAAGGTGTCACGTAGTACAGATATAATGCAGAAGCAAAGTAACTCCGAATAAACTTAATAAACGCATGGTGACAGTCTCAATATTTCGACAAAATTTTATTTGTCATCTTCAGGATGTGATCTAACAGCAGTTACAGGCTCTTATATACAAAAAGACTAACAAAGACTGAAATGGTTCGATACACAAAATTAGAGGGCAATAGCCAATCAGATAATATGTGAACATAACAATTAAGGTAAACATGAGTGGCAAATAGACATGACAAGGAATACACACCACATAGGCCTGACAATACACAATCGAAATGGCAATAGTTTGATAAGGATAATAGATACGGGTGGTGATTTATTGAGGTGTGTGAATGTGTATAGAGTGGCAGCAGAAATGTCAATCAGGGGAATAAACACAAGTGAAATAGAGATTAGAAAAAATGTATTAAGTTGATTAGAGAAACGTAGCAAAGGTACCCAAGATTGAAATTGGAAATAAGATATAGAGAATTGGATAGTTACAGAACGGGAAATGCTGAACTATATGGGCGAACTATATTAGGCTATTAATTAACAAGACAAGAAATACACACACCACAGAAATGCTGGATAGTTGTATTATCTTATCTAAACAGTGATTGATGGAATAAAATATATAAAAATTGAAATTGGAAACAAAATACCAAAATAATAAACAGTAGTCTACCTGAATAACTGTAGCTCTTTCGAAGCTTTTACACCACTGTTAAGTTTAGGATTTGAGCGCCGAATAGCTAGGGCTTCCTTAAAGTGAACGTAAAGACTGAGGCAACATGCACTCTGTGGGAAAGAACTACAATGAAAGTATCAAACAGCAGCAACAAATATTTTTGGAGATTTTTTTGCACCGAGTAGGAACGAAATTATCTCTGTTGTATAATTGTTCCCCGTCCGCAGCCATGTTGGCTATCTCACATCAGAGCAGTGACGTCGTATCACCTTGGAGCTCTCCACTTCGTGGAGTTAGAAAGCGCAGTAAGCATGTAAACATGTTATCGAAGACCCAGATTTCGAAACTTCGTATAATATGCCTATCTCGCAGTGTCTCTGTCCCGCCAAACGGTAATAAAATTATTTTTACCTCACTCAAATGTTCGGAACTTCCACACTCTGACGTTTCTGTATCGATGTTGTTGATCTCGGTGTCTTTGATCTACGCTGTTGGGATTGCATCTTCTTTAATTTCCTTCGCCTCCTGGCTCTCCTGCTGGGCGTCAACATCAGCCTTCCGTAGAGGTCAGGTTGGAAACATTCGGCTTTAAAATAGACCGAAAACAGCACAGATTTCTCGGTTGGAGTACAGTCTAATCTGCCGATGTTGTGCAGCCACTGTTTAAGAAGATTCGGCTTCCCTAACGGGAATCTGTGTTAATGATAACTTCTCCGACTGTAGCAGAGGAGAACCCGAGACGGATGTATTTTGCTTGCCATCACTGCGCCCTGACAAGTTTCAGCTCGGTAAACACTTGCTGGAGACACGCAACACAGTCAAAACACGCTTGAAACAACCGAGCCGTCCACCTCCGCCATCACAATTCGTGTTACAGCAAGGCCACAACAAAGTGATACTACGTCACAGGAAAATATCACGTGCTACGAGGAAGCGTTTTCATTGGCGCAAGGATACTCAATAGACGAACATGGCCGACCCCAGTCGATTGTTGCACCAGTCAATTATTCCGGTGTTTGGAATTATTTTTTCGGAAGAGAAAAAATCACAAAAAATATTTGTTGCTGCCAACTGATACTTTTAATATAGTTCTTCCACATAACGTGTATGTTGTCACAGCCTTTACGTTCACTTTAAATAACAAGACATTCCAGTGATCCGCGGAGTCGATAACTTTAATGTTAGACAATAAGACTGAGGACAATGGGCAATATGGAATACCTTCTAATCTATTAGGTAAATCAAGTAGGTCTTTAATATGTTGGAAGTGCTCACAACTGAACAAATGAGAATGGATTTCGCTGTTGCCTTTACTATGTTCCTTTAGTCGTGTTTCAAGACAACGCTCAGTTTTTCCGATGTAACTAGAATTACAACCAGGACAGGTAAATTGGTACACAATATCACTTCTAAATTCATGCGGAGTCTTGTCTTTAATGTTGATAATTGCACTGACTTTAGTGGTTCTCCAATGAACAATGATCTTCACTGGCTTTGTGAGAAGTCTGCGAATTTTGCTTAAATATTGTTTGACAATTCGTTCTCCCTGAGGACCAACGTAAGGGAATTTAAGCCAGATTTTAGGTATGTCGTCTTTAGGTTTATCTCGAGGCGCACAAGCCAAACGGGTGGTGAACTTTTTGACAAGTTTTTCAACTGTAGCTTTGGGGAAGCCATTCCAAGACATAAAGTCTTTAATAACACTCAACTGATTGTTGAATAGCGAAACAGTACTACAAAGTTTGTGAGCTCTAGTGATAAGTGCCCGTATCCAAGCAGTTTTTGTAGTCCAAGGTTGAAAGCTGTCGAAATGAACATACTGGCCGGTACAAGTGGATTTTCGGTATATTGAGGTTGTCATTCCATTGCAGATTTTGATATCGAAGAAATGTACATCAGTATAAGCGTCAAATGTCTCGTGGGTAAACTTGAGCTGTGGGTTGAAAGTGTTCAGTGCCGTCAAGATTGAGTTGAAACTGGGACGAATATTAAAGGGATATGAAACGTACCCCGACATCAAAGGCGCCGCCGCGAGCTCACGCTGAACCTGCCAGGTCTCGCGCTCTACGCGCGTGAGCCTTTGCATCGCCTAGTTTTCGTCACGAATTCATTCCAGATTTTACCAGATTTACAGACGTTCTTCTGCAGTAATTGGCATCAGATTATTTGATCGAGACGGGTACTATTTTGAGAGAAGAAACTTTTGAGGGATTTTCATCGAAAAGATGCATTTTTCATGACAACTTTCGACCGCTCTGCGCTGCCGATAACTGAGCGGGTGGAGCGGCAAGGGAAAACTCATTTTTCCCCTTCTTTGTGATCAAACTTCTCATTTATCTCACTTTTTGAAGTATATCTGTGCTAGTTTTTACAAAATATGCAAGCATGTCATTGACAGTACGCAAAATGCTTTAATTTTCCATTTTCGTTTTTGTAAATAATTGCTCGTGAAAATCGTAAAAATGCCAAATATATAGAATTCTTAACAAATCACAAAATTCTTGTACGTTTTTGTGATTGAACTACTCTTTTGGGTCATATGTTTTTTTAGATTTTTTTTCTCTGTGCACTAGTTTTGTTTCTTGTCGTTTGCATGATGTATTCCTTTTGCTACTCGTTAAGCTGTAAAGGATTTTTTTTGGTCACCAATCTTGGCCTAAATTGAGTGTACTGGCGTTCACGTTAATGGAGCCTTGTTGACAAGCACGTGTATTCGCCCAGCATTGACCAGCGAAACAGGGCGGGACTCGCAGCGAAGCACACGTGACGGTCTTTTGCGCACAAAAGCCAATCAGTGACGAGGCGTACTAATTAACCAATCACTAATCACTCATTAACATATCAATTAGCGAGACAAACCCTAGTTCAAAGAGAGAGCCGCGTTTCATATCCCTCTATACTCGTCCCAGGTTGAAATCAGCAGGTTTGGCTAGTACAGATATAAATGCATATATAAGGATAACAATATTCTGGTATAATTACAAGCGTCTGGTCCGTCATTCATAATTCAGCCGTCGTCCATTAGAGAATATATATAAGTCCAGAGGATCAATTATCACATGTTACAATAAAAGTATCTCAATAAATATAATTAGTCATATAAATATAAAAGATTACGCAAATAGGCTTGGAATGACCTCAATATGATAAACTACGCACTCCTTCCTAGAGGAATCCTAATTCCAGAAAAGTTTGAGCTCAGAGTTTGATGTTCTCCACAGCTTAAAACGTCCTAGCAAGTATTAAGTATTTAGTTATCTCAAGATGTTCATTACGCCGTACTTTTATACATATGTACAATACACGCATGTGTATTCCAACATGCAATAAGAAGAATGGATTATATTTATAGTGCAATGTTTTTCGTTACGGTACCTTTCAGGAGTCTATGTTACAGTTACAGTAGCAAGAGTTTCTACGTTTGCAAATCACGAAGAATGCCGGATTGTTACAAGTATGTTTGATATCCTCGATCAGTATTCCAGATGAGGAATCAAAGGAGTTTACTAACTGAGTTCCAGAATCACACGCCACTATAATATGAACTACAAATATTGTTTGCCGTGCATTTTAAGTCATTATTCAGGACGTCATAGATAATTATATTGAGATATATTTGAGCCTATTTGCATACCCATGCGACCAAAGCATCACGAGTAACTTGAAGATGCTGAACATTAAGGTGAATCCGAAAAGTAGCGTTTTGATATTTTTTTTAACCTAGCAGAAAGTGCCTAGAATTATTTTATTACATAGCAAATACTTATTTCCTAACTTACCGAGCCAACTTTCAGGACAAAAACGGAGAAATAAACACATGTAAAGTCAGCCAGAAAAATCGGACAAAAATGCAAGTTCATAAAAAATGACGTCATCAAACCAGCCATTGTAAATCTTTTCCATTTTCTAATAAAATTAGACCCAATGATTTAGTGTACTTAGTTTCAGCTTCGTAATGTGAAGGATAACAAAGTGTACAGGTTTGTGAGACGGAATCAGGAATTATATTGCAATTTAGGCACAATGACATCATGGTGACGTCATACTGGTCTCAGCAAATCTTTTGAAGCTTAGGATTTCCGCAATTGTGATAGCAGAGTAATATGAACGATTCTGGACTTGATAGGGATTTATACCCGAAAATCTGATTAATCAAATTTCCCCACTCCTTGTCCGTCTTTTGGCGATTTCTTTGTGTTTGTTCTTTTCTGAGAACAGAGTTTAAACGGCCTAAAATACATAGGAGAAACAAAATCGGCGATAGCTAACATAAGCAATAAAGTTCTATTTTATGATGAGGACACTTCGAAGTCCGGGCTGAAGGTTTATCTTTGTTAAATGAATGTGATTGTGCCGAAAGCGGGTCCCACGGAGCCAATCCCACGGAGACACACCCTTGTATACCCAGATAAGTCCCGTTACTGCTTAGCTACGAACAGAACCACCTACACATGATCGTACCATGCGTTCATGATGATGGTCTGGACTGGGGATATACCGAGTGACGAGGACATACCATATTTCTAATCGTGTGCGTCTTTCGATGCAAAGTGCCAGGGGTGGTGTTCCATCTCTAGATTATCACGGATTATAACCCAGTGTTTGCATGATAACACAACCTCTCAACACTAGTGTTCATGTGGAATTAAAAAAAGATTTTCAGTTCGTGCTTGCACAAACGTTTATACGGCAAGCCGTATTTATCCGGTCAGAGCAAAGGACTAAATGGGATATATATCCTATACTTGGGATATTAAATCCGTGTTTTGATATTGAAATATATCCTAATTGGAATATTTTGACCAACTTTCATACTAAACGGCCATGACGAATTTCTGCATCTAAACTACAAACGAGAGATCCTGAAGGATCTTGGCGCCCACCATTGTCCGATAATTGTAAGCTAATGACTAGAGGATCTTTTTGTCCATTGTTACTAAGAACAAACGATTGATTTGTAATTTTGTTTACAGAATTTCGAATCTGAGCGAAAAAGATCGAAAAAGGCCACTGAAAAACACCAAGTTTCAGGAGTTTCAAGATTTCTAGAAACTGTACTTATGTCGGTTGTTATAATACAAGAGAAATGAGCAAAGTTAGTCTGAAAGTGAATGTACATGTACGGAGGATCCTTCGCCGTTGTTTTGTAGTATTTTTTTTTTTTTGCACGTGTCATCATTGGGTACTGGAAGCGAAGACCAATCTCTTTGACACTTTGGCATGAGCTATGAAACATACATAAGATTTTATAATTAGGAACGAATGCTAATTCTGTTCTGTTTATTGGGCTATTTTGAGACATCTCTTTTAAGATACCATGCTCGAAAATAGTAGGATGGTACAATACTTAATACTGAAAGGATCCGGTCCGCGCAGTAATGTTGAAACTTCGAAAGTGCCTGAGTCCTGATTATCTCCCTTGGATCGAAACATGCAGTAGTCTACAGTTGTCGAGTTGTGACGTTGAGTCACAACAGTGACGTCCCTTCATGTAGCCGACCCGCCGGCAGACGAAAGGGTGGAGCAGTTCACTTGCTACTGCATGGACTAAAGAAAGCGGATTTAAAATTTGAAGAAATACATTTTAATTCCGAATTATTTGAACTCCTTGATATGGAAGGTGAAGGTATGGATATTCTCTATAATCAATATATAGAATATGCCCCACCGTTTGATCCGCCGACTCTTGTGATGCAATGTCACAACTCGAGATACCAAATTAATTGATGCGTAACTTGGATTTTCGAATCGGACCAAAAAAGGTATCTTGCACTACTAAGCCCCATGTGAGACCTGTGTATCAAATTTCAGAAAGATCCATGAAATATTTCCTGAGAATTCACGGTAACAATGTTTCAAGGGGAAATTCAAGATGGCCGTCTTGTGGCCATATTGGATTTTCGATTCGGACCGAAAAAGACCATAAGGGGAACCTGTGTACCAAATTTAACAAAGATCCATGCAGTACTTCCTGAGAAATCGCAATAACAAAGTTTCATGGGGAAACCCAAGATGACCGCCTGATCGACATATTGGATTTTGAAATCGGACCAGAAAAGGTATCTTGCACAATTGGACCACAAGGGGAACCTGTGTATCAAATTTGAGAAAGATCCAGGCAGTACTTCCTGATAAATCATGATAACAAAATTTCATGGGGAAGTCTAAGATGGCCGCCTGGTGACCATATTGGATTTTCGATTCGGACCGAAAAAGGCATCTTGCATATCGAGACCCTAAGGGGAACCTGTGTACCAAATTTGAGAAAGATCCATGCAGTAGTTCCTGAGAAATGACGATAAAGTTTCATGGGGAAATCCAATATGGCTGCCTGGTGGCCATATTGGTTATTCGAATCGGACCGGAAAAGGTATCTTGCACAACTACACCCCAAGGGGAACCTGTGTACCAAATTTTAGAAAGATCCATGAAGTAGTTCCTGAGAAATCGCGATAACAAGGTTTCATGGAGAAATCCAAGATGGCTGCCTGGTGGCCATATTGGATTTTCGAATCGGACCAAAAAAGGTTCCTTGCACAGCTAGACCCCAAGGGGAACCTGTGTACCAAATTTGAGAAAGATCCATGCAGTAGTTCCTGAGAAATCGCGATAAGAAGAATTGTTTACGGACGGACTGACAGACGGACGACGGACGACGGACGGACGGACGACGGACCACGGACGAAAAGCGATTTGAACAGCCCACCATCTGGTGATGGTGGGCTAAAAAAATATATATATAATCTACTACTTCACAAAACTGACACATGCGCTTGTATAATTTTGCTGACTTTGTCTCGCCGAAATTATTCCCTGTGATATTGCGATTACGGGCATTATTTGTTCGTGCTGTTGTGCAATAAACATCACTCACTCACCACTGTTGTATGTCATTATTTATACGAAGAGAAAATCTAGCAAAATATGCCAGCTTGAAAATATGGAAATATGGAAAAATATCCAAAGCGGGATATTATATTCCAGTTGGGATATATATATATATATCCAAGTTAGTCCTTTCCCCTGACCTGTTTGTCGATGAATGTTATTAGCCGATCAACAAATAGATTAGTCAAGTTACACGACTGATTTTATTATCAAATCAGAGTCGTGTTACTCGACTATAAACTGAAAAATAGACACGGAGGGGAACTTGTTGTTTTTTTTCCTACGTAGGCGCTCATTTGCAAATTCTCTGGTAACGAGCGAGTCAGTTCAGTCCATCCGAATCCTTTCTCCGGCAAAATAAGGAGAACCGTTGACATTAGAACCTTGATTTTTGGGATGAACGTGCATGAGGAAACTGTTGCCAGCAAGTTCTGAGTTGACCTACTTTTGATGAAAATTTGATCTACTTCGGTGACGATAAACCTCGAAATTTGCAAAAACATGTTCTAATGCCTCGTAAGACCATGGAAATGGTCAGTCCCAGACCTTGTATTTTGAGGAGAGTGATCTGGGTTAAAACATAGGACAGCTCCCCTCAAATTGCGAGGTCTGCAGTCTAATTGGGTCCAGGTCAATGTGACCTACATTCTGACCTAATTTCTGACCTACTTAGGTGACATAGAAACCTCGAAATTGGCAAAAACATGTTTCAATGCCTCCTCCGACCATGGAAATGGTCAGTCTTAGGTCAAGGTACACACTTAAGGAGAATTAGGACCTTTGAGATTTTCGAAAATTTTGGCGAAGTCTAAATTTCCCAAAACGCCCCTCATCATTATAATGGCCAAATTTTATGACACAATGATACCATGAGACATGAAATGACAAAAAATGTATTTTTTTTTTTTTTGAAAAATGTTTTCAATACCTTTGTGAAGCAAAAAAAGAAACGAAAAGACAAAGAATTTCGGAAGCGACTTTCAGAAAATAAATACTATTACAGGCCAGGAAAAGGAAAAATAAAATGTCTCCACTAAGTTTTGGAGATTCTACGAGCAAAATTATCCATTTCGCCTGAAGCACGTGGCCGTACTTTCATATTCGACTGTGCACGTGAACACAAAACACCGTTGAAATTTCGCCATTTTGCCTCCAACGTCAAAAGAAAATAAAGATAATTCAATATAAAATAAACTACAGCAGATATGAAATTCAATTTTTCCACAAATACACAGGTAGATACGTACTTTTAAGTCCATCTGTTGGCAAAGAAATCGAATCCAGCGCTTTGAAATCACACAGGTGGAACCAAGTGACGGCGTGCTTCTTTCCCAAACAAGGTGACCCATCACATGTTAATAATATTCATACGCTCAAATAGGCATGTCGAACATATCGTCCATAACATGTATAAACATCAAAGAGGCATCATAATTCGGTAGAATATGGTGATATTTAGAATACAAAATATTTAATTCGGCAGTTTCATTGCAGAAAATCATTTTTGGAAACCTCCCTGGAGATGTACTTTTTCCAGCCGCCTTACTCTAATATCCTGTTGCCTTCTTCTCGAGAAATCGCGCGAGATTTGCTAATTTTGTCAAACTCAGGAAAAACAGATCATCCGTCTAATTACATGAAATTTAGACAACAAAGATGGTAGTATAGTGGATTTTGGTGAGTAGCCCTCACACCTGAATGGTTGTGCATTCCGATCGCATGTTCTGGGAGCGTTTGTCGATGAGAATGGGTGAACATAAACTTGCTTACCTCAATGTCATTAACCCTCCTGAACACGTGCCAACAACAACATGTTGAATGACTGTCTTATTCAGATGGACTTTGATTGACAGGTGTTCAGTTTTGTGTGAAGGGTTAATGCACCGAGGCCGAAAGAAGTCCACCTGAGCAGGAAGAAATGTGAATCGCCATTTCCCTGAACAATTCAGTTGGTTTGACCACGTGTAGCATTCTATTTCCTCAAAAGTTCAAGTAGGTCATTCTTGTTTGACCTCAACGAAGAGATGATTCAACTTTATTCGTGAGTTAAACAGTCACTACATTTCTGAAATTCTCAAATTTTACTTCAAGAAATCCACTACATTTTTGGTCAATTTTCCAATACAAAGTCATTTTTTCGAGTTAGCTCAAAGAAATAATCATATTTTCTTGTGTTTAGTTGTGTTTTCTATCTTTCTGAGATGAAATAATTCGCCCTTGATAATTTAGTGCCTTTTTAAAATTTTCAACCTGACCAAAAAATGTCAAAATCTCGCATGTCCGGATTCCCCTTAAATCATATCAAACTCCACTACTCATGTACTGCAAATCAATTGCAGCTATGATCTATTTATTTTTTTCAACAAAATTGAAAATAAGCCAGAGAAAATACTATGGGCCTCGCAAACAAGCCGGACAGATGAAATTGAAAATCGGTAGTTCTTTCCAACGATCGTGCTGCTAATGGGGAAATTGAGAGTAGAGATTTGCTGAAAATTATTTTGACGATCATTTTGCCTTGGCACCAATCCTGACAATTTGCACCGAAGACACGATTTACACATCGGACACGTTCGGAGGAGTTCAACCCCCGTGATCTGGTGATGTTGAAATAGAATATATTACCAACTCACCCCCAATAAAACGGAATGGACGAGTAGGAGTACCAGTACCACCATGTTCACACTGAAAATAAAATGGCAGTTGACAATAACAATGACAGTTTGGTCCGAACAATAGTCTTGCAATACATTGTCATCGTGATATTGTTGATCAGAAAAAAATCTTTGGAATGTAAGTGTCAGTGATATTTGACAACCGGGATATAGGCCTATACATATTGCAAACCAGTGGCAATCGAGCAAGAGAGGTGATTGTAATAATCGCATCGCCTGTAATTCGTGTAGAAGCCAACACAATATTCACATTCCAGAAACCTGTATTTCTTTTCATGCATGTCTCACAGGGTAGCACCAGTATTTTCACTGATTCAATACCTACCTGTATATACAGATACACGTGTGGTCGCCGGACGATGGTGTGATATGAAGATGTTGACCTTCTCTCAGCACACGTGTGTAATGGTTCAAGATACGACCACCAATAGAAACACGAAGATGTGATCCAACCCAGCTGAGGTGTATTGAATGCCTGGCCCAAATTTACATGGGCATGCTCCCAATGCGCAAATTAGCATATGAATACTTCATAGCAGTTGTCCAGTTCAATCTCAAGAGCAACTGTGCCGCTAGTTAATGTTGACTTTGCTTGTTCGTGACGCCTTAAATAAAGATTCGTCATTCCAGCATTTGCAAGGAAAGAAAACATTTGGAACATTTGGACCATCATTAAAATCGCCTGTCGCCTGAGAACCGACCGTCCCAATGAATGCGGAGTGATATCCGGTACTTCATGATTTTTCGGTCTTGATCCGACTAAGTACACATTTGAGAAGTTCGATACATTTGTTTCTTGGCTATAAAACTGTATAAATATGAACAACTATAAATAGAAGTGTTATGGAAAGGGAATTTGAAATAAAAAGTGCATGACGTCACTTCCGAATGTCCGTCTTTTACCAATGATCAAGGTAAAATGCATCAGTATACTAAAAAAAACAAGAATACTCACAAACCTACAGCTCAAGCATTTTGGATGAGATTTTACTAAATCGGCATTCATCTTCAATTCTTATGCATTTGCCAACCGCCCAGCAGCCATCATCCACTCTGGGCTGTTGTGTGGCTAGTCATGTTCCGCAGCATATACAGATGGTGAAAAAGATGCCGGCGTACTGACAAGAAATCATATGACCCCACAGGCCAATATTCTGAATGTATGTCTAAAAACGCCATGAACCAAAAATGATCCCTCTGATGATTTATATCTCAGCTCCGCTCTGATTGTGGCTGTTCATGTGGACATCTTGAATGATATGCCCAGACGACCCCTAGCACCGGTTTGGGTGGTATTGAATACAAATATCCGAGCAATGATGTTATAGCCCTATTTTAAGACATTTGATGGAAAGCGATAAGCTATGTGACCATTAGAGGAAACGACCCAAATGGGGAAAATATCAACAGAATGCAAGTTCTTATTCAGAACACAAGTCTGTGAGGTTCGAAGCAGACCAAGCGCTTCATTCTCCACCATGTTAACCACAGTCACAAACTACAATCACAATGATTTTTACAGAGTGTAAGCATCGGGGACAAAACGTCCACCAGTCGAATCTCACCATATACAGATAACAATTAAACGCAACAAAAATTGGTGGTGGAAAAAGATGCCGGCGTACTGACAAGTCCTATGGCCCCCCAGGTCAATATTCTGACTGCATATGTTTTAGAACCAAAAATCCTTGGGATGATTTCTACCTCAGTCACGCTTTGATTGGCATAGGCCATGCAAGTAACATTACCTTGGACTTCGAGGTCATGGACTATGTCACATGACTAGTCACATCACAGCCCGGAATGTAAGATGGCTACTGAGAGGTTCGTAAGTGCATACGAATTGAAGACGAATGCCGATTTCGTAAAACTCTCATCCAGAATGCTTGAGCTATAGGTTTGTGAGTATTCGTATATGGTTTTGGGGTTTACAATGCATTTTATCCGATCATTGGTAAAAGACGGACATTCGAACCAGAATGTTGTCAGCATTAGTAACGAATCCCAAATTGTGGAAATTTTTGGTCGTAGATCTCGCGTGCCTCGGATACTCGGCAAACGGTAGATAGCCTACGTTTATGTATACCATGGTTGTCTTTTTGAATTTGGTGCTAATACTGTTATATGGAATATGGAATAGGTCTTTGGATTATGGACGCGGATATTCTCTAATGGACGACGGCTGAATTATGAATGACGGACTAGACGCTTGTAACATTTCGTAGATTTTCCCTTTGTTCATATACAGGAATACACGCATGAAGAAACTCGAGGCGCAGTGAACGCGGCAACCCATGACTCTGCACGATGTACGATCGCGGTTCTCCAGAATTACCAACTACAGTTCCGACAGGACCCCGTGATTTGTCCTTGTCCAAGCGAACGCGCACAGAGTCTCCAGGCTCTAACGCAGGCAAGTCTCTTGCCCCGTGTCGACGGTTGTAATAGTAGGCCTGCGCGCACTTGGCCCTTTTATCATTACCATGTACTTCAATCGTATTGGGCCAACGTGGTTTCAGTATTCGAGGCAGAGCGGGAACTGTTGTTCTGACCGGCCTTGACAGCATCATTTCATTCGGACTGTACCCTGTTGTGGCCACCGGAGTGTTTCTATAGACCATCAGTCCCATGAACGGGTCTCGTTGGCGAAGGATTTTCTTAGCTGTCTGGACAGCTCTTTCGACTTCACCATCCGATTGGTGGAAATGTGGGCTGCTTGTGTCGTGATCAAACTGATACTTCGTCGCGAAGGCTCCAAACTCGTAGGACCCAAATTGAGGTCCGTTATCACTCAACAGTGTTTCAGGTATTCCCCAGTGCGCGAACATGTTTTTAGCCTGCCGGTTACCGCGCTCGTGTTGATTTGATGTAGGTGTGCTATTTCAATATACCGAGAGTAGTTGTCGACCACAACTAGAAACTGTTTTCCCTCCACTTCACACAGATCAGCTGCGATTTTCTGCCATGGCCTGTCTGGCATAGGAGTAGACATCAGAGTTTCATGACATTGAGCAATCCTCTTCTCCTGGCAATGGGCACACCTTTCGACAGTTTCAGTTATGGCATCGGACTGTCTAGGCCACCAGACAGATTGCCGCACACGTTCTGCATTTAGTTAGTCCTTGATGGCCATGGTGAATTCGTTCAAGCATGTCACCCCGAAGTCTCCCTGGTATCACTATGCGGTCACCGCGAACCAAAAGACCACTAACCACACTCAATCCTCCGCGGACAATATGGAGATCACGGACGTCTGCATCAACACTTTGCGCATATCTTGGCCACCCGTTTAGCGTGTGTTTGATGGCTTTTTGCAAAGACACATCGCTATCCGTTGCTTCCTTGATTTCACGAAGTAATTGGTCAGATAACGGCAGATTAGCAACTATCGACTGTACATAAGCTACCACCTCACTGACAGTATCAGACAAACTTTCCAGGCCCAGAGGTGACCTCGACAGCGCGTCAGCGACCACCAGACTTTTACTCGGGATGTACTCAGCCTTGGCATTGTACCGCATCAATCTCAGCAGTAGTCTTTGACACCTGAGTGGTGCTTGTTCAATATTCCGGTCATTGATCAATGGCACCAAAGGTTTATGATCAGTGAATAATCTGAAACTTTCCAGACCGCAGATGTACTTTCTGAACTTCTCACACGCCCACGTGCTCGCCAAACACTCTTTTTCTATTTGGGCGTATCTCATCTCGGCTACGCTCAATCTACGCGAGCAGTACGCAACAGGCTTCAGGCCATTCTCATGTTGCTGCATTAACACGGCTTCCAGCCCATATTGGCTGGCGTCTGCACTGACAACAGTAGGTTTCTTGACATCGTAAAATGCCAAGATACGTGTGGAGGATATCAGTTCCTTAAGTTCGACAAATGCTTGCTGTTGTGAATTTCCCCATGTCCAAACAGTATCCTTGCGCAGGAGGTCATTGAGTAGGCGCGCTATCACGGCCATATTCTTGACGAATCTTCCCAGATAGTTCATCATGCCAAGTATTTGGCGTAACTGTGTCGTATCAGATGGTGGGCTGAGATTCTTAACAGCGGCGATGTTATCAGGGTGTGGGCTCACCCCATCCTTGCCCACCCAATGGCCCAGAAACTCGATACTACTACGTCTGAATTTACACTTTTCCTTGTTCAGCTTGAGGCCAGCTTCTTTAATCCTCTTTAGAACACGGTCCAGGTTCTTATCGTGGTCCGAAACGGTGGCCCCAAAAGCAATAATGTCATCCTGGAACACGGCGACACCAGGTAGCCCTTCTAGCAGTTCAGACATTTCGCGCTGAAATATCTCGCTGGCACTGGAAATTCCATTTCTCGTCTGAGAAAACGGCCATACGGTGAAATGAACGTTGTGTATTTCCTGCTCTTCTCATTCAACGGGATTTGCCAGTATCCAGATGAGGCATCCAATGAGGAGAATACAGTGGCACCCGCAAGCTTATGCAGGATATCGTCGACAGTTGGTAGCGTGTATTTCTCGCGTTGAATTACCTTATTGAGTGGCTTCATATCGACACAAATACGTATTTTATTTCCCAATTTTGGCACCACCACCATGTTGGAGCACCAGTCAGTGGGTTCAGTCACCTTTGTGATGACCTTTAAGCGCTCCATTCGTTTAAGCTCCGCTTCAACTAGTGGCATCTGTGGTATGGAGACACGTCTGGCCGTATTAGCACTGTATGGCACGGCATCCTCACGCAACTTGATATTCACCTCTCTTCCTTTTAGTTCACCCAGTTCACGGAATACATCTTAGTCACACTGATCAGCGAAGTCTATCGCGTCAACTCGTGTTATCAAGTTCATCTTCACTGCTATGCTACGACTCAGTAGGTTATCTATATTTCCCCGGACGACGAATATACGCATGTGGTTCGTTTTACCGTTCCGTTCACTTCGACCGATGAATTGCCCCAAGCACGTTAACGGACCACCAGGGCTGTCCAGTTTCACAGTGGTTGGCTTGAGGGCTGGACGATTAGCGAGACGTTGGAACGTTTTGTCAGATATCACTGTCACGTCTGCACCACAATCTATTTTGAAATCCAACTGTGTATCATTTACATTTAACTCAGTGCGCCATGGCGGCATGGCTTCATCTGCTGGTGCGGTGAGTTCACCTAAAAAGAATCTCTGGTCAACTGGCTCGGACAGTTCACCGTCGTTGACGACACGGTCGGCAGTGACCTCATGGACACCTTTCTGGTAACATTTTGATGAAAAATGTCCCTTCCGGTTACACGTTCTACACACCCGGTCCTTAGCAGGGTACACACGTCCGCGCTCATGTTGATCATATCCACAGAAATTACATTTAGGTCCATCCCCGTGACCCATATATTTCGAGTGAGTTTTCCGGAATTGCCCCTTTTCGCTACTACTCTTATGTTTGTCCTTACTGGGTGGGGCAGGAATGTCTTTTACTTCGCTGAAGTTACACGCAGCTGACAAGCCAGCATTTAATGACTTCAATTGGGCTTCCGACGCCTCATGAGCTCTGCACATCTCAATGGCCTTCGCTAAGGTCACTATCTCTTAGCAAACGACCTCTAACAGTATTGTCACGTATGCCAAATACAATTTGGTCATGAACAAGGCCATCAATCAGATTTTCATACTCACAGTTTGCTGCTAGTGTTTTGAGTTCTGTCACGTATTGGTCGATATTTTCCCCCTCTTTTTGGTTGCGAGAATTGAATTTGTATTGCTCAAATGTCACGTTCTTACGGGGATCGCAGAAACTATCAAAACCGTCAACCAATGGTTTCAGATTATTTGCGTCAGCTTCAGGAATGTTCATGGTATTGAAAACTTCGACCGTATCGTCCCCAATCACATGCAGAAATAAAGCACACTGTACCTCTTCCGCTTTTTTGTCCGCCCCGGATGCCTTCCTGTACAGTTCCCATCGCTGTTTCCAACGGCGCCAATTTTCCGACACATTGCCGCTCGACAGATTGAGTGCCTCCGGAGGTTTAAGCGAATCCATGGTACCGCTGTCTGATTCAGAGTGTTCCTTGACAACTTAAGTTGCAACGTTGATGGGTAAATAACATTATACCAACACGAAATACAAGCGATTTAAATGTTTTTAACATCTGCCACCATGTAACGAACTGACAAGACATAAAATGGCGTCCACTCGAATGCTGTATTACCGTAAAGCGTGACTTACATAAGTCGTAAAGGGTTACACAGACTTACGTCATAATGCCAACATAGTGCTATCATTAACCATATGGTCGCAGCTGAAGGACCAGAAGTAACGCTGGAATCCAGTAGACTAAAATGATTGTGTTCCATTCGGGCCATGTCGCGCGTCAGGCGTCGCGATTCTCAAACGCGACGGGCGATGCAAATATCCGTCACCCGTCGCGATTTCCTAGGTTAATCTGTTGGAAGACGGCGACGGCGAGACGTCGAGTCGCGCTTAGCGGACCTTAGCGTCGCGCGTCGCGATTGGGGAGTAGCGATTAATTTGTTACAAATTTGAATACTTTTTGTTCTTGTATATTGGTTCCAACCACTATCAAGCGACCACAGTATCTAGATCTTATTACCGGTAGCGAAACATGGGAGTAAAAGATGAGGATTACTCTACAATTTGGAATGGAGTATAGCCCCCACGAAGCAATTTTTATATATGGAAATAATTTTCGAGAGAAAGAATAATTTAACCGTCAGCGGCAATCGAACCCACGGCCCTTCTAATCCACAGAGTTGCTCTTGCCTTCTGACCTATGCCGGCCAATAGGCAATACGCCATGAATCGTCCCAATGAAGGCCAATCCTGTACTGCAATGTGCGCAACTGGCTATTACAATATAGAAATGACAATTTGGTATGGAGTATAGCCCCCACGAAGCAAATTTTATATATGGAAATAATTTTCGAGAGAAATAATAAATTAGCCGTCAGCGGGAATCGAACCCACGACCGCGCTAATCCGTATAGTTGCTCTTACCATATAGCTATGCCGACCCATAGGAAATACCCACAGTGGCTTGGGTAGCAGTGGGTGTCTTCGTCGATGTTGTTGTGAATACATATATATTATAACTTTTCACACACCACAATGACAGTCGATGTCATACAAATGCTTTCGATACGACCTACATCGATCTACATACCCCTCCTACTAGATCTGCAAAGTCAAGGGCAAGTTCGAGAAGAGTTTCCTCCCCAACTGGAGCGATGAGTACTTTGTGATCAAACGTCGCGTATTCCGACAGCCGCGGGTATATGAACTGGAAGATATTCGAGGGGAGCCATTGCAAGGGCCGTTTCATGACGTAGAGTTACAGCCCATAATGAAAACAGCACAAGACTACTACACCGTGGAACGCATCCTGATAACCGAGCGACGCCGAGGTAAGACGGTGAATCTCGTGAAATAGCAAGGGTCCCGGTCAACCAGGTGAAACGGCTATAATTACAAGCGTCTGGTCCGTCATTCACAATTCAGCCGTCGTCCATCAGAAAACATCCGCTTCCATAATCCAAAGACCCATTCCACATTCCATACAACAGTATTAGCACAAATTCAAAAAGACAATCATAGTATACATGCCAGGAACCACAGCCGACAGCATTCATTCCACGCTCGACCATGAACACAGTGCTATGGACAAAGAGCGATCGCCTCTGAACATCACATTTCCAAAATCGCGCAAAGCACAAGTGGGCTTTGTGGTGACACTGCTAACCCTGCTAAGCATTTTATATGGCGCTGTGTTTTATGACGTGGGGTACCTCATCTCTCTACCCAACCAACCCAGTTCACAAAAACTACCAGTGAGTGCCAGTCAGACGAATGTACTGACCACCTCCACGCTAGCACCCATCAAATCAGTGATCGAAACGAGCCCAGTCATCACCACCATCGAGAACAAGCGTACAGACCAGGCCAACATCGATCCCCACACCAAATATTGCAGTGACCACTACACCTAAAGACCCATGCTATTTGATCACCTACTGTGAACGTCGTAAAGTGGCGACAACACCGACAACTGTTGACGCACTCACTCCGACGACCCCGGTTCACTCGTACCAAATTCGACATAGCCAGCCAGCACGTCAGCGGATACACCTCCATCCATGGACCCGTGGTGGCAACATCCCTTCACCTGCCTCATTGCAGGACCGCCGGGCTTAGGCAAAACACTCTTCGTCCAGACACTCCTTTAATACGCCGATAACTGATTACACCACGCATCGCCCGGGTCCTGTGGTGTTACGGAGGATGACAGGCGATGTACGAGACGATGCCCAAAATCTCGATCGTGTAAGGCCTACCCAACCTGACCGATTTGGAACCGAACACCTTGGTGGTCATGGATGATCTCATGGCGGAGAGCGACGCTCGGGTAATCCAACTCTTCACTGAAGGCAACCATCATCGCCGGCTCAGCATCATCTACATTGTGCAGAATCTATTCACTAAAACAAAGAGCATCGAAACATCAGTTTAAATGCATACTACCTGATGGTGTTTGAAAATCCGAGAGATGCCACTCAACTTCTGCACCTGGCGAGACATATGTACCCCGGACGCACGCAGTTTGCGTTGGAAGCCTTTAAAGATGCGACAACCCGTCAGCACGGGTATATGCTCTTTGACATGAAGCAACTCACCCCCAACCACCTTCGACTGCGGACCTGTATTTTCCCTGGGGAGACCCACCAGGTGTGCGTGCAAAAATAATGTAAACACACCCACAGTGACTCCACCAGTTGGGGTGTGTGTTTGATGATGGGGATATTAAAATATATAGAACACACCATCCTTGATCATGCTGTCTTTGTAGACCCATAAAAAAGGGCAGGTTTGTGAATTCCAGCGTTAGTTGTTTAGGATGGCTACTCGAGTTCGGAAGCACGCCCCGACGATTCGTGTATTGAAGACCCCCTCCCCCCACCCGAGAATACCCAAACCATTGTACGCGGCGCGGACCCTGACCTTGTACGCTGTGTGAGATTGGGTACAGCCTGTGTAAAAGGCAACGCACCACTGACCCCTCGCAGAAGGCCAAGTTGGCCAAGCATAACACAGGTCTCCGAACCCTGGAGAAAAAAAGTCTCTCAAGCCAAGAAAGAAACGTTTTACAGAAAGGCGGCTTTCTCGGTGCAATCTTAGCCCCGTTGGCCGCTTCCATGTTAGATTCAATATTGGGTGAACTCTTAGACCGACAATGAACCATGTGAAAAAAATGGTCCTCATCGAACCAGATCTTACAACGAACGGGGTTAAGCGACAGTGAGAAAGTGCAACGGTACAATGAAACGCTTCAGCGGTACATGACGTTCATGGACCAATACCAAACTCTCTCTACCCCCAGCACCGCCACGAGATATACCGGCGACCTCAGCATCACTCGAATCCAGCATTACCATCAGCCTCACAGTGGGCCGAAGAAGAAGTCTTAACAAGTGTACCCGCGTCGTTCAACAAACAAGCTGACCTGATATTACAGCAGGTGAAGACAATCCTAACATGACCTGGAATGGTAAAGGCGAACTACTGGTACAGGACCAGGTGGTCCCCGGTATCCATATAACCCTTGATGCGTGAACGCAGGTCACACACCGATCCTCAAGGAAGGGACGTGTTTGTCCAAGGCTTGAACGACATGCATGTACCACAAGAATTGGCGAGGGACTGCAGCGGGACATACAGCAGAAATCTCCGATACACGCACTCCGCAAGTCACAAAGACAGACTCGACCCCCACGGACCTGGAAAGCCGAGTTGGAACCGGATACACCACCAAAAACGGATACGATCCTTACGAAAATCTTTCACGCCCTTCAAATCACCACTCCCGTTCATGAGGCCGCACCGTTCGAGAGCCGTGACACGTATCAAGATACCGCGACCATCACGCACGCCAGCAAGACGTATCTATTTGTACTCCCTCAAGGCCAGTACAACACTCTCAAAATGTTCGTCAATGCGTTGTGCGATATCATGGAGGGTAAGATCTGCTGTCGATTGGCTAGCAAGATAGAACCCCTTCTGTTCAAAGATTTTTTTTCCTGCCGTTTAACTAATACAATCAAAAGTTCCAGTTGAGGCTGACGACCAACTTGGGTATAGAATTCAGCAACGTCCTGCAACGAAATCAACTGTCAGGACTGTGTGATAATGTGTACACGGGTCCTACCGAAGTAGGCTTCACCGCCGAGTCCACCTACAGCACGATGGATGCTCGGCGTTTGTATGGCCTGCACATCTACTCAGACGTGGTCGATCCACACATTGTCGGAGACAGCAACGTACCTCTACTACGCGTTTGTCCGGTGAAAGGCGAGCACGATGATCAAGTCACACAAAATTTCAACCACATTGTCTATCTACCGTCGGCCTGACGGACATTAGCTCCATCATCATCGATATAAGAGACAAAGTTGTGCTGACACTTCATTTTCGTGAAGTCCGATTCGACAGTTTGTCAAACGCCGAGCTGAAGTATCCGGACGCGTCTTGGTCGCCAAAGCCCAACTTGTCATGCGCTCAGAGCATAAAAAACATGCGGTCCCGAGGCGACACACCAGTCGACAGCTGAACAAGCTAAAATGCACACCGAAGAAGCGAGACATCTTTGCGTAAAACATGGCTTTCAAACACGCCGATTCGTGCCCTTCTACAAACAGTGAATTTGATCTGTGGACTGTACCACCCACCCAGACCAGTGCGGAAGAGGGACAATGGGTAGAACATTTACCCCTCTCCAGCATGACAGCAACAGGCTGAATTCACCATCACCGACGCTGATACGTCGTACCTGGATTTAGCGCCCATTTACCTGTACGTAAAAACTAAAATCACCAATAAAGATGGGTCGGCCCTCAAAGCAGATGCTCCAGTGGCTTCAATCAATCTCTGGCTTCATAACTGTTTCAGCAAGTGGACATAGAGCTCAGTGATAAAAAAAGTGAAAAGTGAAACTGAGCCCGGGTGTACAGTTGGGTCACAGCAAAGCCGAGGAGAAAGAAAAAATAGTCCAATACCCCATTTGGCGAGTACAAACCAAAGTGTTTTCTGTCCCTAAAGGTAATATGATCGCCAATCGAGAAAATTCATTCCTGAGATATCTACCTAAACCCCTGACCATTGGAGTGGAGTACGTCAGTTATAATGAGAAATCACGAAGAATCAGTTCGACCTAAAATCGTTCAACACCAATTTCGTGGCCCTTCATGTGGACGGCCAACACGTCCCAGCACGTCCCCTACAACCATGACAACCCAAGTTCGGCTCGTACAATTACATCCGGAGCTATCACAACATCTTTGCAGCGACGGGTCAAATCAACTGTCAAGTATAACTCTTTTCAAATACGAAATACAAGGAGATAGTATCAACTTTTTGTATGACAGGAGGACGGAAGAGTGAAAGATTATTTGATTTAGGACGATCTGCAAATTAAGTGAACCAGTGTCGAGATCATCCCAGTGTTGTGATCATTCCAGAACTGTGGTAACAACAAGTACTTTTGGCTGTCTCAAACGGCAATTTGTTTATGCTGTGGTTACAACCATTACGTTTGAGAAAATCAGAAATACAGGAATCCTGGCATAAACGGTAAATCGGTGAGTTTTTCTATTTTTATTTCACCAGGAATAACAATACTGCTTAGTCAGACAAATATAACAGTGGCGGGATGAAAACCTCAGGGGGTTTGTTTTATCTCAAAATAATAATTATATTGACAAAGATAATAATAAGCGGTAAATCCAATCATATTAAGAAAATTAAATTTTATGTAAAACAAAGTTACAAATTTAGTTTCCAACCTCCACAACAAAATAGATGTATAATTATGTTTCTGTAATAAATACGATTTTATTCTTGATTTGAATAACGAGTGCGAAAATGTGGTATTTTCATATTTAGGACCCTTTGTTTTAGTACTATAAAAAGATGAATCAGAGGAATAAAAATCGCGGTATAGATTTAATTTTGCCTATCTTATTGGGTACACCTGTGCACATAAAGATAATTTTGAAAAGTATGATCTAAAAGTGTCTGGAATTAGGTTTGTGTGATTGCAAAATTTGTCAACGAAAAGTAATACCTGGCAGTCGTTCATTTGTTTCATGGGCAATATTTGTACTTTTTGGAATAATGGCGCGGTATTGTCATACTTTGGCGAAAATGTGATTAAGCGTATAGCTTTTTTTGTAACAGTAGCAGAGATCGAAGATAGCTAGGATGGGTATTTCCCCAGACGATATTGCAATATGATAAGTATGGATATATAAGTCAGTAGTACAGAATGAAAAGTGAATTTCTATTCAAAGTATGCTTAATATGACAAATTATTTCTATATTCCTGCTAACCTTGTCCTTATATCCTCAATATGCGAGAGCCAGTTTAATTTATTATTAAAATTACTCCAAGAAATTTAAATTGGTTTACCTCTTCGATAGGGCTTCCGGAAATAGATAAATCATTGTGCTTTGGCATTTTACATTTCTTAGACGGTTTTATTATCATAAATTTAGTCTTTTTAATATTCAGTGATAATTCATTGCTTGAAAACCAGTCGGATAGTTTATTAAGTTTCAACGTCATGTTCTCAAACAACAGTTTCGGAGCGTCATCCACGAGAATTACTGAAGTATCATCTGCAAAACGAATTATTTCAACCACGTTACTTATTGGGGACAAGTCGTTTATATGAATCAGAAAAAGAATAGAACCTAAAATAAAACCTTGTGGTACACTACATGATATTGTTTTTTTAGGCTGATAAGGTATTATCAGCGGGATGACAAATAACTTCGAAACCAGTCATTAGAACTTCCCCGAAACCCATAATGAACTGGTTTATTTAGAAGGATATCATGTCGAACGCTTTTGATAGATCTAGAAATGTAATTATTGAATATTTTGTGGTCTCCCTTGCCGCTACTAATTTGTCATGGAGGGATAATACAGCTACAATTGTTGAATGGTTCCTTCTAAAACGATCGGTGGTATCCGTCAAAATGGTGCAGCATCGGCATTACGCGGGATTGGATAAAGGATATCCCAGAGCTCTATCAGAGAGACAGATAAGTCAGTTATGAAATGATTTCCTGCGTGTAAATGCATGCACTGAGTGTGAAAATGATTCTGTTAACTGTATGTTTCTTTGTGGGAAATGTTATAGCCTTTAGTGCTGAATTATTAACCATATATATCTCTATAATTGGTGTCTGAGTTCTTTATTTCAATGTTCTCTCGATTCCCTACATTAGCCACCTGTAAACTTCATTCCGATCTGGTTCGACGAAGAATGTCAAAACGCATCAATCGTGACATCAAATAGGACGAAGGAAATATGATTAGTCGAGAACATTTCGGTAAAGAGTACACATTATACTGTTTCGATCTCACACCCACTTAGACAACGTCTATCAGCTGAGTCTCGTCAAGAAAGGCAACTTACGCTTGGAACTTCAGTTCGGGAACCTCTACCGAGAACGATCAATGTGATTGGCTACGCTGAGTTTAGCATCATTCAAATAGGCAGAAGTCGTAACGTCCTGTGTGATTACATCATCTAACATGAACACAGTCAGATATCAGCCGTGCTGGAGAACGATTCGTTGTCACGTACGGTCTTTCAATGGGTGTTCGCTCGAAACGTCATGCCACTAGATTACACCATTCTCAAAGAGAGCCGTGTCTACCCGCGGGAGACCAAAGCGACTCTCATGTAAACTGGTGACATTTTTGAATCTCCAATCTCAAAGCGAGGCAGCATGACATCACTCGCTCGACCCATTTGCGTACACTTCGCCATCCATAAGATGGCTTGCGAATCGTGAGTCTCCATTATTGCGGAGCGATATCCGGTATATTACGGGATTCTGTTCGGCCTTCATCCGGCAGAGAACAGACTCGAGAAATCTGATAAATTACAGGTTTTCAAACCACTTGGGCTGACGAAGTCACGTGGTATTGATTTCTGGAAATTCCCTCTCGCACTTGCCGAAAGTAGGTTGTAAATGGATACACACGATCCCAGGGTCAGTCTTACCGCGTATAGATGACCGAGATGGTTACAGGTTGTCGCTCGACCGGGACTATTCTCCCGCCGGTAGACACGCAAAATGGTACATCTTCAGAAAATTTATGACCTAACCCAAAGATCACAAGATCATTATTGTTTAGCATCATCAGATAAACAAGAATAGTACGATCAGACAACATGCAGGCGAAAATACGGTATAATTGACGTAATTCGTTGTTTTCCGCGTTTCAATGGTTGATCTTCAATGCAGAATCTAGGTCAACTAAATTTATATCTGCTGCTTCAAACGAGTAGGCCATAAATAAAGTTCAACGTTCAGTTTTATTTTTTTAACAACAAAACTTGCATAATGATAGCAATAAAAGTACATGTCATAGGGCGTGTGAACAGTACTATGTAGTGAATGAAGAACAGAAATGCTGCAACTGCCTTGCCCTGATCAAGTACATGTCACACTAAGAACCCGGGATAAATTTTCCGAAGATGTACCGTCTTGCGGTAGACACGGCTCTCTTTGAGAATGGATCGGAACTGTACGAACTACTTCCTGTATTAGATAACTCGCTTTCACGGCCAAGTATACATACCGACAATAATTTGTTCGCGATTGATATGCTCCGAAACGGAAAGAGTCATTTTCCAATTATATAGCCCACGTTATGTTTAGCAATTCGCTTCTAACTCGGCGGAGTCAGCAGGTCAATGACAAGCCGGATACAGACGGTAAAAATCATACGCCGCCTACTCACCCCCCAAATTTTGGGGGGATGGCTCCCATTTACACGTGATACTCTTTCTCGCAGTAGGGAGTCTCGCGAGACGAGAATGTAGATTACACATATCCTACCAATTACGTCCTCAACACGGACCCGATGCATCAGCCCGGAGAACATTGTGTGAGCGGGTACTTGACAAAAGACTAGGGACTCCCTTCATGAATAAAGGTACACAGACCTGGTGTTGGAATAGTCAAACGTTGCTCCGGTTTGAGCATTAGGGTGTGTGGACATCACTGCCTGTTTTACCTCTACCATCGATGGCATGGCTTGACCCTATCTTCCATCGTACATATGTTTGACGAGTACCCTCAAGCTACCGACCCTGATGTGCTGGTGTATGACTGGCTGAAAGTCTCATTCTCACGTTCAAAATATGATATCTCATTAAATTCCCTGGCTTGCCCGTTTCATTTCAATATATATATTAGGTACAAGAGTGTAAAGTCCGTGTTTCAGTTTTTTTGACATTCCAAGTTTTGGAAGGATCCCTACAGTGTTAATTAATGTCATAAGAAAAAGCGCGAACATGAGAGTATGCATTTGTATATTCAAATGCCCTGCATGTTTCGTGTCAGTGTATTTAGATACAAGGGTGTATAGTCCGTGTTTCAGTATTCCGCATTTCACTTGTTTAACGACCCGACACAGTGCTATATTCCCAAATACCCTGACGTGCGTGTTTGACATCAATACATTAAACCGACTCCATACTACAATGGCCCTGTGTTCGGGTGTTGCCGTATCGGTAACCAGTACACACAAGCTCGCATTCGGAACTCCCGAGCGGAAATCTACGAAGGGGACTGATTCTACGCTCGGGGGACGACAACATGAATTTCCTATGAATCTCCAGATGTGACGCGCCGGAACGGTTTAATACGCATGGCTCCGAAGCCCAATCACTCTCGCGGAAGCCTTAATCCCCGACCAGCAAATATTTCCCTGCGAGTCTCTGATTTACGTCAGATATTCTAAAAACTGTTTATTCTTTTCATTCGAAGCACGTTTCAATAGAAAACCATCAGTTTAAATGGTACACACGCCACGTATTGGCAAGATATAATTCCCGTGACGTCACTGACAGTTCCCTGACAGACCGAAACACACGTGACCACGCTCTAGTCCAATATGGCGTCAATGGCCTTCGAGGGACATCTCAAACCGGAGATCCCCGAGAAGTTGCGAATGACAAGCTCGTTGAAACGGCTCGGTTCTCTCCCATTTGCGTACACTTCGCCATCCATAAGATGGCTTGCGAATCGTGTGTCTCCATTATCGCGGAGCGATATCCGGTGTTTTACCGGATTCTGTTCGGCCTTCATCCGGCGGAGAACAGACTAGAAAACTCTGATGAATTACAGGTTTTCATACATACCCCGGAAACAGACATTGCCTGGGCTTAGAAAATATATAGGTATGAATAACTTTCGTATCATCCAAGAGGTGTGGTAGGTCTATAATTTTGAAGAAGTAGATCATCACATGACTCGAAAATGGCGGGTTACGTTGGGATTACGTCGGTAGACTTTAGCTGATTGGCTGACGAAGTCACGTGGTATTGATTTATGAAAATTCCCTCTAGCAGTTGCCGAAAGTAGTCTGAAATGGATACACACGATCCCAGGGTCAGTCTTACTCCGTATAGATGACCGAAATGGTTACAGGTTGGGTTCTCTCCGTATTCAGAATCCCGGCCTGCGCATTCCGAGTCTGCCTTGCCGACCGAAAATTACATCGCGTCTATCTCGATTGGTCGAAAATCGCGCGTAGTCTGGAAAGCTAAAAATAGCAGAATCCCACCTCAGCCTTTATAAACTCCTGGTAGCCGGCCCTTTCCGCGGGGCGAAGTGCGCCGAATCCCACCGAGATCGGTCGCATCGAGCCCCATTCCATCAAGCCCGAAAACAACAACCGAAAAAGTCGAGCCTATGAGACGAGAGCTGCTTTCGCCACGGTCATACTTCAGTCTGTCCGAGGAATGTTATGTGTACCACTCGGTAATGAGCGTCCCGAGGAATTTGTCGGCCAAGTGAGCCGCCCACCCTGGGATGAAATTCCTACGATCCTTTTCATGGCTACCCGTATTATTCGAGAGAGCTCTTTTTCTTCGCGCGATTATTCTGTCTATTCGTTCCGAAGCGTTTTGTTGTTGTTTTCAAACGACGACGGCATTTTGATACCCCTCGATATAAAAATTTTTATTTGAGCCCAGGTCTAATATACTGTGATACTATTTTCGTATACCTTCCCCCGTGAAAGGTATCCTTTCCGGGGAAACAAAAGCAAAAAGAAAGATTACACGCATTCAGGCCAGGATCCTATTAACCTGGTACTTCCACCAATACACTAAAGAATAGAGTAATATAACAACCGTTAAACATTTATCCAGGGTATATAAATAAATTAACCCTGCTCGTACTTATTTTCAGTGCACCGGCACAGGTTCGAGCCCAGTCCATGTGTGAAAGTTTGTCAGTAACTTGCCGAAGGGCGGTCGTTCTCTCCAGGTACTACGGCTTTCTCCACCAACCAAACTGACAGTCACCATATGAGTGAAACAAACTTGAGTGTGACATTAAGCCAAATTCCCTCCCTCCCTTCAGTGCATTCTGGGCTAATACAGTTATCAATACCAGGGTGAGAAAAGAAATAGTTCACTCATATCCACGTATACATAGACCGCAATCATTTTATTTTGAACTTTGTGCAAATAGGAGGATTCAAATTTCAACACATCGGGTAACACGGATGTGAAAGAAAACACAAAGATACGTTTTCATTGGATCGTTAGATGTCGCGTGATGCTGACGCAATGAAGGATATATATCCACCTTCACCGGATTTGAAGGAAACTACAGATAGCCCTAAAGGCACGTCATATTCAGATCTATATCTCTATAAAAATGAAGCGCGCATTCTCTCTCGTCGACTTTATGACAAAAGAGATGGTTACAATTTCGACATCGTGAACTATCCCTTTCTGGACAGTAATATTCCAGTGGTACCTGCATATGGCGTATACATATCTCGCCTAGTAGCATTTGCTAGATCCTGTGTTAAATGTATACATTTGAACCCTATCTGGCCTGGGCTTTTTGGGACCTGTCCATGCCAAGATGGCCGCTTTGATGACGTCACAGTGACGTCATTTTCAAAAACGACATTTTTGGTTGATATTTCGGTCAGACTTTCCGATTTTGTTATTTATGCAATTTCTCGGCAAAAATTGCATGCTAAATTAGCAAATATTAATGTGATGTGAAATAAAATAGTTTTTGCCCATTTTTCATCGCGGAAAAGCAGAAATTTTGAAGAAATGACAAAAACATCATATTTCTGGTACACCGCGTGGCCGCCATCTTGAATTTACCCATGATCCTCTGCTCGGGGGGTTACGGAAATAGGCTCAAAATGACCCCAATATGATCAACTATAAAGTCACGGAGTTTCAGCTCTCCATTTTTGTCGTTCCGGAGATAGCGCAGAAAGTTTAGTAGGGGGACCATTATGACCCCCCCTAGGTCAGGTAGGATTAATCAACGTCACAAAACATTGTTGCAGAAACTTATAAAACAGGGCTATACCACCAAGCGCCTCCACTCAAGGTTTCTTAAATTTGGCTATACATATCGCATGCTGATAGCAAAATACGAGCGTAGCGTGCAAGATCTATGGCGTTACGTTTCGTAACTTGTGTCTAATTCCGCTTAACCCGGGGCTAGGTGCCGTATCAACCCATGTACTTCACGATCCTCATGGTGCTATATGAACAGTCACAATCAAGGCGTGACTGAGATACATCATTCTCTAGATGACGAATTTACAACGATTATTATGGATTAAGAATACTGATCAGCGATACGGATTTGATATTTTTGGAACATCATGATGTCTTGCAGGCATCATTGAAAACTGTTGACCGCTTCTCTCTTGCAGGAAACAAGCCTATGTTTATGTATACTATGATTGTCTTTTTGAATTTGGTGCTAATACTGTTATATGGAATATGGAATAGGTCTTTGAATTATGGACGCGGATATTCTTTAATGGACGACGGCTGAATTATGAATTACGGACCAGACACTTGTAATCCTATTCAACCATTCAAAACGTAGGCGCGCCCTTTACGCAACGAATGAAAGTGTATCTTTGTGTTTTCTTTCATATCCGCGCTCGACCAATGTACCCTCTTGGGGTATAAAAGATCGTCAAATATCGAGGAGATGAAATAAATATGACTGAATCATGGAGGCCATGAAAAATACCGCAGCCTGGCAGGAATGGTGCGAGTTGTTGACAGCCCCCGCGCATATCGCGCTATATTGATGGCTATGTATGCGAACTTGGAAGATAACGCTGGCCGGGAAAACGTTATTCGGATATTCACACTGGACGTACTGGATATTTTTCCGATAGGACCTGTTCAAGAAGTCGTCTGGATCGCTTGTTGAACTTTACTACGTGATCTTCGACAAGCCCGCGACGCCGAGAATCAACATCGGCGTATTTACAATGGCATCTGGTATGCGTCGACGGTTTTGGCGGCTGCCATCATCACGCATCTTCTTCGCAGACGGACCCACACGCGAAAAGGGCGCCCTGCATAATAGAGTACAGTTCACAAATAAGTTCAAATGCAGTTTACATTTTTAAACTTATATGGCTGCTTAGCTCACTCTGGAAACGGGGATCATCTCGGCTAAATTTGGTGGCCAAAATGTTTTTGCTCGCTCATCAACGCGGAGGCGAAACGCCAGTTCAACATTGAGTTCCCGCACATTCTGTAAGGCCCCGTCTATGACGATCGTCATAGCGGGTACCGGGTCTACATAGGATCTACATAGGTACGCTTCGTCTGATTAAGCGTCGCACATCCCACAGAGTCGAAGATCCTACGGATTTTCAGGCTTTATTTCTCCAGGTAAGAGGTTTTGTACACTTGGTATAAATGCTCTGCAATCTCCGCTGTTAAGCCCTCCTAGACAGCCGGTGTAATGGTCTGAAGTTTACGCCACGCCGTTAGGTGCAAGGTCGCGCATATGATCAATGGCCGCCACATGTGAGCTCCCGTATCATACTGGCTGGTACGCATGTGCATTAACGGCTCACCGTTGTACATGGTGTAGCTGAGAAAGATTGAGTCGTGGATGTATATATGGCTCTCCTCTCTGGTCGCATCCCTAATGAATTTCTCGGCTTTCCGGAAAGACAAGTGTTGTGCTCAAGCAGTAGGAGAAAGCGCAATGTGTCTCGGGGCTGTCTTCCCTTTGGGGGCGGTGTTCAACGAGATCTGCTGGTTGCCATCGATGGTCAGTGTTACATTCGGCGATAGTGCCCATTGCCGATTAGTGGTATTCATCGCCTGGTTGATAATGTCATCACCGCTGGTATTTGACTTACGTGATATAGGTTGGTTCATGGAAGTGTTGGGTTTGTTTCCATGCCTGGATCGTAGAGATCAGTTCCCCTGTCGATGGCTAATGATTCAAACTTGATGGCGGAGTTTATAGCAGCATCAATAACGGCCCTATAATCAGGCTTCTGCTGGGTCGTGGTGCTGTTGGTGGCAGTCTCACGCCTGGTAAGTGGTGATGATGATGAAAAGCATTGATAGCGGTGGTATGCTCAGGGTGGTCATTTTCGTTGTATACTGCCGGCGTAGTATTGTCAGGAGTCATGGTGTTGCGTGACATGGCTTCGCCTCAACTTCTAGAAAGCGAATACAGAGTTCGAAAACCTCCTCTTTATATAAGCGATTGGCGTGGAGGAGCGTGAAGGATTTTCCACGGTGATTCCCCGAAAATAGCCCCAGAGGACCTAAGTACTATAAATAAAACAGGGGATTTACGTAAAATTCCCCGGCGTTTACCATGACGTCATGATCTATAAAACAGAACAGGGGTTTTCCTAGCAAAATCCCCGAAAAAGTTACCCTGGCATAGAGCGATGGCCCACAAAACAGTTTTTCTGCGGGGGCCCTTATCGACTATGGCAGCTGTTAATTATTGTTGGATGTCCGATAAAAAAGCAATAACATGATTTTATAGGGTGTTATACTTTTTAACGACCCTCCATTAATAATTAGAAAAATTCTCCCCCGTAGAGCTGACGACTCAGAACCAGAGCGAAGATCTATAAATATAACAGGGGTTTTCCCGTAAAATTCCCCAGCGTAGAGCCACAACTCAGAACTAGAGCAATGACCTATAAATAAAACAACGGGATTCCCGTAAAATTCCTCAGCGTAGGTCCGATGACCTAGAACTAGAGTGATTACAACACATATAAGTTCTATTAATAGAACAGGGAGTTTCTCGTGAAATTTCCCAGCGTATAGACCTCCATTAATAGTTAGCAGCCCAACATCATGACGTCAGGGTAGAGGATGGGGAATTTTACGGAAACCCCGTTTTATTTTTAGTTCTATGCCGTCTTGTGCTATTTTTCGGGGGACCCCGTGAAAAAACTCATGGCCGATGGCTTATGAAGGGAGGACGTTTTCGAACTCTGTATTCAGTTTTTCGAAGTTGAGGCGACGACATGTTACAACATTACGAATTCCACATCTCACACGCCACGCCGCGCAGTTCCAGTCAGTGCATTTATCCGTGTTACACTCGCCCGAGAAGCAGACTTTATGGCGCTGTCTATTGGGCGATCTTGGTGGCCGTTTGTACGGTACAACAGACGAGGTCATCGATTACGTGACGACACTTCACCAGTATGACCTAAGATAACAGATCCACGAGTGTACTGATGTGGTGCCGGGTAGAAGAGGGAGGTGCCTATATACAGAGACTCGTGGAGGCTTTACAACGGTTAGAGTCGGGGCAGAACTGACCTATACGAGAATGCAAAGTTCCCGATCGCCACTGGCTAGGGATATAGGCCCCACTGCGGACGAGGAAAACTTTATCACAGATCCCGAAGAGCCGCCCACGAAGGTATTACCGATACCGGAAGCTGCGAGTATGATCTACCAACGCCATTGGCCTACCATCCTGTACTGATTTCACCGACATCGCCCTATATTAGACTTATTAGACAATTTCCGGTTACCAGCCTACTCCACTACCCCTATACGATTTTTGAGGATCAATCCACAGCCTTCAAGATACCGTTGGCTATTTATTATGGCATAAAGAGACAGACCAGTTCCGGTACTTTTACCCCAGTCACAATACTCTCGTGTACGACAAGCCCTTCACCATTACGGATCGTACGTCCCTGAACACGGCACTGGCCCAACTCTGAGAGACTCTGGATGCCTAGGAATGGACCCGGCAACAACGCCCCAACAGATGGAGATGATGACGAATGTTACTTTTTACGTGACTAAATTATTCGGCCACCCCATTGGCGCCCTCATCTTACCGCGCTAGTTATTACACCGGCAAGGTATGCGTGCGTTAGTGAGCTGGAGCAATGGCCCTAACACCGATCGGAAATGCCTGTTTCGCTGCCTGGCTATTCATCTGGATCAGATCCAGCCTGGGACTGTAATCGAATTGTCAACCACTATTGGGAAGGATACTTATGTGAACAGAACATGGAAACACATCACTTCCTCGGGGTTCCATTATAACAACTGCGTGTGTATATGTGTATATATATATTCTATGTATGTATGTATGTTCATTTCTCCCACACCTGCCTGCGCTATGCTGTTTTATATTTGTATGAAGAGGGTTGTCAGAACTTGTTACCCAATCCTTTTACCATTTTGAAGGTAATAAAATATGTTTAAACTAAACTACAACTGCGTGTGGTGGAAAGCTTAACGGTTCCAGGTTAATCGTGTCGTGTACAGCCTAGCCCAACGCGTGGATGACGACAACACCGATGACCCCCAAGTAATAGCCCGCCTCGTGCATCGCTCCCCGGGGAAGTACGATACGGCCATGAAGTTGAATTTGTACCAGACGGAGACTGGCGGGCATTTCTCCTACATTACGCCAGGCGGCGTCTTCCACAATACAGTCACCATATTTGAATAGCTGGCGGATGAAGGCATTGCCGTCCCCATGAAACAACGCTATTTCCCGTACCAAGCCTGCTACGATTTTGAAGCCATACTAGGGCCCATGGAGATGGTGTCGGTCAAAACGCAATGGACCCAGCGCCACATTCCCTTGAGTGTGAGTATCCACACCAACGTCCCCGGTTACGACGCGGCTCCTCATGTTTCGACTACAGGTGACCCACATGAATTGATTACCCGAATGATGGAAACGGTCAGTTAAGCCAGTGCGGCACATCTCGCCTCCACGATCTACCGTGATGTCTTAGCGGCATTTGGTGCACGTATTGCGACGCCGGCTCTGGAAAATGACACCGAGGACGAAAGCGAATATGAAATCGATGACAGAACCGAGAACGATGGGCCCAAACCACCTAAACCCTATGCACAGAAACTCAAGCTGCGTTTGTTAGAATATTTGAACCATTTACCCGTGCTCGGGTTCCGGGAGGTACGATCTGAACTTGAATTCTTGTACCCCTACATAGCCAAAGCCGGTAACATCAAATACGTCATTAAGAAGACGAACAACCGCGCGGCCCTGATCACGACTTCCCTCCGCTTCTAGACGTGCGGAATTACCTGGCGCCGAATCAGAGCTATGACCAGTGGGTAAACTCCTACGACTGCGCCCAGACCAAAGGCTGCTTTCCATATACTTACGTGACACAATCGACACCTTGACCGCCTAGACGAGACGCAACTCGCACCCCAAGAGGCCATCTACAGCGATCTCAAAGAACACCCTTTATACCGAACTCCTGCATGCGTGGGTCCGTGAAGGAAAAAAATGGCCACCTTCTACTGAGGTATGGGTGTCGACGTGTTTAAAGAGCATGTGAGCATTCTCGGTCGGACCCTGCGGTATCTGTTGCAGGAATTACCAACCTTCTTTTCCCTCATCGAACAGAAAGACGCCGACATGAGTGCGTGATTGCGTGAGTGAGTGAGTTGGATTTAACTTCGTTTTCAACATTTTTCCAGTCATATCACGACGGTGCCGACATGTGCCAGAACACGATAGTGTCCACAGTTCCTGTTATCCTGGACACTGATCAGCCCAGCCAGTACAGCATCCAGCCACTCATCATGGGCGGACTCAGTATTATATTCCATCCGGGATTGTGAGAAACTAGAACCGGATTCGACGCTAACGCCTTCTACCTAGCGTGTTCGGCTCAACCCAAGCCGGCAGGTCATTATACCCAGTGGCTCCTTGAGGGACAATGCCTAAAGTTCCGTAAAAGATCAAGCAGAACAATGGCTCGATTGGGCGAGACGACAACGGACCCACCATGCGGGCGTATGCAGAGGAACATAATATACTCACACAACCCCGGCGATGTTGCTCGGTAGCATGTTTGGAGAGAAGATACTGCCACCATTTCTACGCTGGTACCTGCGTCACGGGATCGAAGTCACCAAAATCTACCAAGTGATGAAGTTTACAACCGAGGCTTGTTTCGTGGACGTTAAAGATGCCTTGACTACTGCTCGTCACCAAAGAGACGCCGCCCCCAGTAAAGCTATCATCGAGGAAACGATGAAGTTGCTTGGCAACAGTGGCTATGGTAAAACCATAACGAACCAGCACCGTCATATCGACATCCGGATTTCCACCACGAATCAAGCCCACAAGCGCCTGAATTCACCACTGTATCGGCGCATAACAATGATTGATGGCACCACCTACGACGTCACC